>PVIW01005561.1:29394-61627 GCA_004026585.1 Noctilio leporinus | reverse complement strand
ACATTGATTCGGTACATTTATACATTACCACTGTAGTGCTGTTTTAAATACCTCACCCATGTAAGCTGTTTGAACTCCCGGCCACCCTCTGAGGCAGGTAGTATTATGAGACCCAATTTCTACATGAAGAAACTGAAACCTGGAGAACAGAGATGGTCAGTGGAAGAACAGAGCAGCACCCAGGCCAGGTCTCCGGCACTGTGTTCTCTCTCCCTGGGTCCCAGCTGGACACCCACCTGCTGGGGGGTCCTAACTGCCACTATGGCAACCCCCACTTCCTTGGCACTCACCCTCTGTCCACAGCCTTTCTCACCACTTTTTCTGTAAAAAGATGCAATATTTTAATCAGGTGGGGATGCACTACATCACCCAAGGAATGGCCACCTAGCAAGTCAGGCCCAAATCTGACAGGATTCTGGTGGCCGATGCTCCTTCCTGGGGAGCATACTCTTTCAGGGCCCAAGAGTCCAGTTCTCTTTTTACCAAGAGGAAACTGAGACCCAAGAAGGATGAGTTTGCACCTCATTTTGCCCATTCCATGCCCTGTCTCTCCCAGAGCCGATCCTGACTGAGGAGCTAAGGACAGAGGGCTGTTGGTTTTGGTTTAAATAATATCTGCTTTTTTTTTTTTTTTTTAAACTCATAAAAAGAACACATGAAAGAAGAGAAAGCAATCATGACTCATTTCACCACTTGGGCAAACTTTGTATATTTCTTGGCAGTTAAATGGCTTTTAAAGTACAATCAAATGCCAGCATATTAGATACAAATGTGAAAAATGAGGCATTTTTAAAACAGATTCAACTTGGTGAATGTTTATTTGATCTCTGGGTAGGGAAGTTTTCTAAGCTTAGAATCAAAGGAAGAAGCCACAGAGGAAAAAAGATCAATGCGAACAACTGCACATAACGAAGAAGAGGGGGCGAAGGAGATGAAGAAAGCCTATCTGTCTATCAGAACTCAACCTGCAACCTGGAGAGGAAAAGCTGAAGATGGAATGTTGCATTGAACAAAAACAGGATGCAGAATTGTACATGCAATTAACAAAATACAAACCACTTCACACCCCTCAGGATGGTTACTACCGAAAAATAAAAATAACAATAAAATAACAAGTGTTAGTGAGACGGTACAGAAGTTGGAGCCCTCGTGCATTTGCTGGTGGGGATGTGAAATGGTGCAACTGCTATGAAAATGATACGGTGGTTCTTCACAAAACTAAATTAGAATTATCTTATGACCCAACAATTCCACTCTGCAGTATGTAACTAAAAGAATTAAAAGCAAGGGTTAAAACAGATATTAGTACACTCATGTTCATAACAACATTATTCACAACTGCTAAATGGTGGAAGCAACCCAAGTGTCCACTGACATGATAAATGCATAAACAAGATATGCTGTATGCACGGAATGGACTATTACTCCATTTCAAATGGAAGAAAACACTGATACATACTACACAGCCCTTGGGCCCATTATACTAAGTGAAATAAGGCAGTTGCGAAAAGACAAATACCACATGATCCCACTTTACGAGCTCTCTCCCAAGCTAGCCAGCTGAAGAATGAGAGGCATGCAGCCTGTCACCCCTGGCCACCTGGCCAAAGCCTGTCCACCACCAGACATGTGAAGGAGGTCACCTTCCGGCCAGCCTCACCACCTGACCACACAACCATACAAGTGAGCATAGGCTAGACCCAAAGAAGACCCTGCCCGCTTAGTCAGCCCAAATTGTTCACCCCCAGAATCATGAGCTAACAAACGACCGCTTCTTGAAGCCAGTAAGTTTTGCGAGAAATCGGCAGCAACAGATAACTGACTCAGCTTCCAGCTCCCAACTGCATCAGGGGCTGCGCCCCAAACCAGGGTGCTGGCAAACTGCAAACTGCTACTGGTGTGACCTGAAGGGGTAACAGAGAAGCACTGAGCTTGTTTTTGTTTTTAAGATAAACAGGATTGATGACATTGTTTTCGTTTATTTATTTACTTATTTATTTTTAGAGAGGGGGAAGGGAGGGAGAAGGAGGAAGAGAGAAGCAACTGGGGACCTGGTCTATAACCCGGGCATGTGCCCTGACTGGGAAGTGAACCAGTGACTCTCTTACTTGCAGGCTGGCATTCAATCCACCGAGCCACACCAGCCGGCTAAGCCTAGTGTTTGACATCACCAAGTACAGGGGCTGGGGATGAGAGAAAGAAGAAAGGGAGAGAGGGGGACCTGCATGGTGCGGACCCTGGGTGCCCCTTTCCACCAACACCCATTGAGACTTGGGGATACCACTCGGCCTGCCACAGAGATTTAGTGGAGACATGACTTCTCTATCCTAAGGGACATGTTTTAGAAACGAGTGGGCTCACCCAGGCATTGTTCTGATCTGAGGTTAAAGGGTATGTTGGAGGTGACAGATTTTTCACTTACATATATTCTTCTAAAAAGTTTTCTAAGATTAATTTAATTTTATTTTTAAAACTTTTTAAAAAAAGATTTTATTTATTATTTCCAGAGAGATGGGTAGGGGTAGAGGCAGAGAGGGAGAGAGACATCAATATATGGTTGCCTTTCACCTGCCCTCAGCCACAGACCTGGCTGGAGACCTGGTTATGTGCCCTGGCTGGGGAATCGAACCAGCGACCTTTGGGTTCACAGGCCGGCACCTTATTCACTGTGCCACTAGCCAGGGCTTCTAAGATTAATTTTCAAATTAGTTGCCTTAAATGTAACAAACTATGATCATCAGTCCTGTCTACAAAATCACGGATGCCGGCTTTAGAGGGACACTGACCATGACAATTTTTAAGGCCTCGTTTCAATCTGATTTTTCTTGAATGGAATATGATTATACTAGACTTTAGTTAGGAGGGTAAGACACTCAGTGCGTTTATGACAATGAGATTTGTCTCTAGGTACAAGTATACTTCTCACTGAAAATAAGAATTAATAGAAACTTGGACATTGGGGTTAGAAGGATCTGAATTTCAACTTCACCTTACAGGCCACTGACCTCAGTTTTGTCATCTAAAATAGGGCTAGCCCTGGCTGGTGTGGCACAGTGGATTGGTGCCAGCCTGCAAACCCAAATGTTGCTGGTGCAATTCCCCAGTCAGGGCACATAATCAGGTTGCAAGCCAGGTCTCCAGCCAGGTCCGTGGCTGGAGGCAGGTGAAAAGCAACCATACACTGATGCTTCTTTCCCTTCCTCCCTCCCTCCCTGTCCTTCTCTCTTATTTAAAGAGAGATAAATAAATAATAGAGATAAATAAAGAGAGATAAAATCTTTAAAAAATAAAATAAAATAGGGCTAATAATAGTACCTCACAGGCTTGTTAATGATCTAAATGAAATGATGTACCTGACACACAGAAAATGACCAGTAAGTGGTAATTGTTGTTCTGATTATCCCTCTTAAAGAAGGTGAGAAACTGGAACAGAAGAATAAAAAAATGGGAAATGGGATTAAGAGGTGAAAGGTCAAGAGATAAAAATAAAACTGGCTGGTGTGGCTCAGTGGTTTCCGTGCCAGCCTGTGAACCCAAGAGTTTCTGGTTTGATTCTCTCTTAGAGAACATGCCTAGGTTACAACCAATCAATATCTCTCTTGCATATCGATGCTTCCCTCCTTTTCTCCCTCTTCTCCTCTCTCTTTAAAAATAAATACATAAAATCTTAAACTTTAAAAAAAGAGGGAGAGATAAAACTAAGACCTAATTGATCCCTAGAATAGTAGTCACGATTTCTATATTGAACAGGTTGGGGAATGATGGAACTCAGTAACTACGTATCAATTTATTGTTGTTTGTTAATTATACACAGTTCTCACCCCAATCAGAAGGATCTCTGGATCTTTCAGCTCTAACCCATCCTATCCTCAAATTCCTCCTCCAGCTTCAAAAGCAGAGGAATGTCTGCGCTACCTGTCAACCAGGAAGGGATTATTTCCGACCTCAGAGGAGCTAATTTACAGACACTCAGCATCTGGGTTCACTCAGTATCTGGGTTCTCCAAGTGGGAGTGTATGGAGACTGGGGACAGAAAGAGTAGCAAAGACAAAAAGTGGACAGAGAGCTGTAACACTGCATTCAGAAGGTTCCAGCAGATAACAAAAAACAGTCACACACAGCCAGCTTGTCACCAGTGCAAAGTAGGCCAAGTGTCCTTGACCTTCAGTGGTGGGCCTCAAAAGGTGGGCGGTGGTGAAAACAAGCACAAGAGATAAACAACTCCAGCGGCACATCAGTTACGCTCCTTGTCTTCTGTCCTCTCTCCCTTGCTGCCTCTACTCCTTGGCCAAGCTCCAAGTGGGTGCATTTTATGACCTAATGATATTATTACTGGTAAAGGAAGATGAAAGTGACAATTATAATAATGGTAGCTGACATTTATTGTTACTCACCTTGCACGCCCCCTGGGTCAGCTCATTTACGCCTATCCATATTCCTAGACAGCAGGTACCAATACTATAAACATTGATTCCTGGAGAGATGCAGTTTGCTCAAGGCCTCAGAGCTGCCAAGATAGAAACCCAGGGGGCTCGGACTCCTCCGTCCTCCTCCTACCCTGACTGCAAAGACCGTCTGGGGCACAGGCTCCCTAGCACACGGGTGCAGCTGTAAATGTTTTAGTTCTAGAACTCCATCTTGCACGGTGACTGGGTGATCTTCCCAAGGTTCTCGTGAAGAAACTTTGTTTCATCTTTGGAGCAACATAGGAGCCTTTTGGGTGTGGGTGTGTTCTTTTTGTTGTTTTTTCCTGAGTCACCAGGGCCAGTAAGAGCCATACAGATCAGGGAGGCGGCTCCCAGCACACACAGTAGCCTGGAGCACAGCAGGGCTGGGCTGGATGCCTGGTGGCCGGCCCCTCCAGCCTCCTCCCTGACCTGCCTAGGGGAAAGGAGGTGCCAAAGGACGGGACAAGAGCATGTTACACAATCAGTTTACTACCCCTTACATGTCCTTTCTGGCTGAAGCTCCCAGGCAAGTCAGCTAGATTTGACCTTTCATTTTCTGCGTTGCAATTGTTCATTTATACTCAACATGAGTGTCATAGCCACCTTGGAGCTAGGAACTTAGACGTGACAGCACCTTCACTTACATAAGCATTCTGAGCTACTTCAAAGGCCTAAATTTAACCTTTTCGTAATCGCCTCCATGTTCCTGAGGCTAGGCCCATAGGTGGAAAGGTAGATCCTCATGGTAATCTGTTTTAAGATTAGCAAAAGGCTGAAGTCCCTTAGGGAATATGATTCAGTAAGTTTAGCTTCAGTGGGACTTCTGATGCAAGTGGCTTTGGACCACATTTTAAGAAATGTTTTTTAACATGTAACATTTAGCCCTGGCTGATGTGGTTCAGTCTGTGAACCAAAAGGTCACCAGTTTGATTCCCAGTCAGGGCACGTGCCTCAGTTGCTGGCTGGGTCCCCATTTGGGGGCATGCAAGGCGCAACTGATGTATTTCTCACATGATGAAGTTTTTCTTCCTTTCTTTCTTCCTTCCTTCCCCTCTCTAGAAAAATACATAAATAAGTATTTTTAAAAAATAAAATGTAAACATCTAATCTTGTGACAGATATTTCATTCCACTTTCTATTTCCTTTGAATTTATCAAGTCTCTCTCTTAGATTCAAAAGTTAAGTTCTTAAAGGCAGGGACTGTGCCCAGCTGTGTCTGTATCCCTACCTATAATACCTACACAAGGCAAACACTCCACGTCTACTGACCAGGGTTGAACATGCAACGAGCCCCTAAATTCCTGAGTCTCTGGTGAGGTCACGATCCTCTCTCTAGGACAGAAATGGCTCTGCACCCAGTGCAGTTGCAAGGAAGCCAGCAACTGTTCCTATCTGATCCCATAATTAATGGAGCCAAGCAGCCAGTCCAAACCATTGGCACGGCCCATTTCTCAATTGCCCTGCTCTGGTGTCACTAGCCAAGTTCTACTCCACTTCCTTGGGCTGGAGTGGGCCAAGAAAACTGTCAAGTGCAGACTGAAGCTGTGGGAAGGCAGCCAAATCCCAGCAGAGGGGGCAGAGGGTTCACTTCACTACTCCCGATCCAGGCCCAAATCCAGCTTGGCAAAGCGGCACTACTTTCTCTGCATCCTGCAAATGAGGAAAAGGTGCTGTCTAATGTTATAAGAACACATGTTAAGTGGGTGCTTTTCCAGTCCCATGGCCAACAGGGCAGCTGACATCTCACTCTGGTGACCTTGAGATCAAAACTGGCAAAGCAGCAAAGCTGAAAGTTCAAATGAAGCTCTGCAGTGGATACCAACTCCATGAATGTTGTACAGAACACTGTTTACAGATAAGTGCATAATATCCTAGTGTTTGCAGGGCAGGGAGGGGAAGGAATATATAGAAACACCCATTTGCCTTTGATGCAATTCCTACAGACAAAAAAGAACAAACAATACTAGTTTTCCTCCAGGGCACAAGCGTGGGTCGGAGATGGTTCCCGTTTTTTTTGTTTTGTTTTGTTTTGGTTCCGTTTTTTGGTACCTTTAGGTTTTTAAACAAAGTGAATATATTATCTAATCAAATATAATTATATTTGAAAAATTAGTTGTTAGACACTCAGTATTTACTTAGCATATGCCAGACTTTAGGGTAGATGCTGTTCTCAAGGGCTGGATGGGGAGGAGTAGAAACACATAAACAAATCATTCCCTTGCAGTGATAGGTCAGCAACAGGGGCGGGTACATGGAGGGGCCCCTGGACTTGCAGGTGTGAATAAGTAAAAAAGCCTGTTTACTTATTCACACCTGGAGGTTTCCTCCAAGAAGTATTAGTGTTGTGAGTTAAGTCTTGAAGAGAAAGACTAAGGCCAAGTAGCTAATATGAATCACTACAGAGTTCCTAGAAGCCTTAACTGTGATGAGTGTCAGGCCACAGGAACATAAAACATTGGACATTACTCAGTATCCTATACCAGGGGGGAGGGGGGCTAAAGGGGGGAAAAAACCTTGGGACAATTGTAATAGCATGAACAATTTGAAAATTCCATACCAGTCCCTTGGATATGGGGAAAAGTGCACAGCAATGGGAGAAAAAAATATCCACATTATATTGTCCTCCATATGCATGCACTCACCCAAACACACCAGAGACTACCATTTTGTTAGTTTGATAAAAGGAATTGAAAGATCATTTATAGAGCGCTTAGAAGAGCATCTGGCAGAAAGTGCTTTATAAATGTTAAAGCCAAATAAAGCCTAGCAGAGACGCCAAGCTTCAGATGCATCTCCCCAGAGAAGAATTCTCAACGCCCCTTCATTACGCTCAGAGCCAGGCCGGTTGGAAGTTGGGTTTTCTTCCCGATACAACGTTACTAGGATACCTGGCATACCAGCTGCCCAGCGGAGACCCACACTGCGAAGGGTAGCGCCGTCCCGCCTGCGACCTGGGTAGCAAGCGCCCTTTTCAGCCCTCTCTGCCTTTTCCCCTTATTACCGACACTACAGTAAGAATATTCGAGCCTCCTTCAATCCCTCGATCCCCGCGATCGGCCGAGAATGGAGAAAACCCTTAGGATGTTGCGCCTAACACCAGGCATGGAAAGCAGGTGGCCTTCGTGCGCCCTGCGCACGGCGACTTGAGCGCAGACAGGTGCGCCCGGCTCTCGGCGCTGCTCCCCGCGGGCGCGCGGGCCAGAGCCTCCGGGGCAAGCGCAGCACCTCGGGCTCCCGGGCTGCGCGGTGCCCACCGTCCCGGGCCGCCCGCTCCGCCTCCTTGCGTGCGGTGTGCGGGCCCCCGCCGCGGCGGGGACACGCGGCCCTAGCACGCGCCCGAGAAGGGCTTCCTGGAGGCGGATCTCGCGCCGTCGGCCCGCCGCCGCTCACCAGTTTCCCGAGCCCACGATGCACACTTTCAAGGGCGACGGTGCCATGACAGGACTGAAACGCGGCAGCCCTGGGCGAGCCTCTCCTGCCAGCTGGCCTCCTCCCGCTCAGCCAGACCCGCGGCGGCTCCCGAGGATCCCGCCCCTCCCGTCTCTCGGCCAATGGCCGCGGACACCCCCACCCGGGAGTCCCAGGCCACAGCGGACAGCTCGGGAGGACCCGCCCCGCCACTCCCGAGAACCACTGCGCATGCGCCTGCAGCCCTCCCCGCCGGGTACCCTCACTACCCCACCCGCCCGAGGCATGCCGGGACTTGTAGTCCACACCCTGCCGCCGCGAGCTACGCCGGACTCTCCCCCCGCCCCTTCGCCGCCGCCGGCGCGCCGAGTGCGACCCGGAGGAACCGCGCAGACTGGTGCCGTCTGAGCTGGAGGCTACACACCGGCGTTTGGGCAGAGCCGGCTCAGTTCGGCCCACAGGCTCGCCTTCGAGCCCCGCTGCCTTAGGGCCAGTGCCCCCAAGAGGCAAGAGCTGCCGCACTGCAATTTGGAGCCGAGAGAAGATCCCAAATTGACTGTAGAGTCGACCAGACTTGCACCAGAACTTGAAGTCCCCACACCTGTCTTTTCAGCCTCTGCCTCGCTTGTTAGAAGCGAGACAGCCTGGCACCCCTGAACTTCTGAATGAGCTTAACAATTTCTGAGCCTCCTGGGCTTGGCTGAACAGTGCCTGCGCTCCAGGGTGGACACCAGTTAGTCAAGAGAGGGACCTGGACGCTGGCGGGGTCGCCCCCGCCACTTGCTCGGTAGACAGCACTTGCCTCCTTGTCATCGCTGTCCCAGGGCTTCCTGTGAGACTGGGCTTCCTTCCTGCCTGGAAAATGCAACTTGACTTACTCATTCTGAACGCCCCTTTCCACCCGGCACCTTGCTCGACGCGGTGGGGAGAGGACAAAGTGGCTTATGTTAGGGCCAGGGACCCCATGTTGTCTGCCCCAAACCTAACATCTGTGTTAGGACTGGCGAAACAGGCAATGGTCAGTGGTCACTGGGTTCTTGCAGTGACGGCAGGACCTGAACCGACGGCTGTGCTGAAACAAGAGGATATCCATCACCAGCCAGGTACCTGGTGACCAAGTTCCCTGTGGTCAGAGCTGCCAGCAACCTGTTGAGACCTAGCTTCTCTCCCCTTGAGCATTTCCCAGGAGCATGGGCCATCAATCGCCTGAACTTTCTGTTCCTACAGCAAGTATCCCTAACCAGAGGGCATTGTTGTTTCACCTCCATCCTGGACTCTGGAGCTGACCAGCGGGGTGAGTCCCTGGTGGGGATGTGCTCCATGCCCTTAAAAAGCCCCCTACCCCTTCCTGCTGCTGTCAGTTGGGACTCAACCTGCCTGCTTGAACATCCTTCAGTATAAAGGGTTTGAACTGGCCCACTCGACTCCTCACTTCTTCTGGGCACAAACCTAACAGTTTAAACAAGTGGTGCTCCAACTCTGCTCTTTATTCATCTATGGAGCTGTTAAAAATTCCCAGGCTGAGGCACAGCCCCAGGCCAGTTACATCAGAATCCCCCGGAATGGGATACAAGCATCAGGATCTGTTTCAAATTCAACAGGTGATTGCAAAAGGTAGTCAAAATTGAGAACCAGAAAACTAACATACCAGTAGAGACTGGCTAAAGAAACAAATACCCTAGTACCTAGAGAAATACTAGGCCTATTAATTTGATGTGCAAGGGATTGACTGTTATTTTTGTTTTCATCTCTATACATAGTATGAAATCTATACTACTTAAGATGTTTACTTAAACACTTAAAGAGTGAATGAGACAGATCATTCTATCCATTCTCTCACAGATGGTTTACTCTCAATTATTTCCGCTAATGGAAAGATACCTAAGCAGGGATGATGGGAAAAATAGAAATGCACTATTCAAGTTTTATTCATTTTTTTCTTACATGTATGTTATGGAATGAGGTTGTCACATTAAATAATGAACTTATGTACTTGAGTATACATGCATTATGAAGATTTACAGCCATTCATTGATTCATTTTCAGCTTTTGCCTACAAGATTTACGCCTCATATGGAAACTCCTGTTCCCCAAGGTTGCAACTACACATGCATGATAATGATCTACTTGAATATTTTGTGGAAGACAGCATCATCGTATAGTTTACCGATATCCTGATACTATCACCTGATATACACGACACGTGCCAGAACACACAGAGTGAGTAGTCATTTATTTATAGATTAATGCAAATGCAAAGATTAATACCAAAGCCAAATAGATGAAGAGAGGGGAGAATTTCAGTAAAAAATGCAGTGGAGTTAGATTAAATTGTAGAGACTTGTTTGTTTTCTTTCTTCCTTCCTTCCTTCCTTCCTTCCTTTCTTTCTTTCTAAAGGATTTTCCACTACCCAAATCTGGTTGACAGCATCCAACTAATTAATAGTAATGTATTTAAACCTTTGAATAAAATAAAATAACAGTTCATGAGTTGATGTGATTTAAAGAAATAAGAAATAAATAAACAAGGCAGAAGGAAAGCTTTTTCTTACAGTAGAATGCCCACTAAAATATGAGCATAGAAGGAATGATGGGCTACCCAGCTATCAATGGATGCTCAAAATAATGATGAAAGTTTGATGAGGATATTTACAGAGCCTCAAAGTCCCCGCACAAATTACCTGCAAAGGATAAAAGGGTAACTGTGGCAAAGAGTTTTTAGAGAAAACTGGTTGATACCACCTTAACCAAGTGGCCCAAGTCAACATGACCAATGATGGGACAAACCAACCCAGATGCCTTCTTCAGCTGGAATGAAAAGGCATTTAGTTAATATTGGCTGGTTGAAAAAAAATTTTGAAATAGTGCCCAGGCCTTGGGATTTTATAGATGAAAAATATTTGTACTTAGCCATGACTGGGTAGTTGAGTTGATTGGAGCATTGTCCCAATACACCAAGGTTGTAGATTCTATCCCAGCTGAGGGCGCATATCTGAATCAACCAATAGATTGCAAAAATAAGTGGAAAAACAAGTTGATGTTTCTCTCTCTCTCCCTTCTTCTCTGCCTCCAAAATCAATAAATTTAAAACTTTTATTTATTTATTATTATTTTGAAAAGATTTTATTTGTTCAATTTTTAGAGAGAAGAGAAGGGAGGGAGGAAGAAAAGGTGAGAAACATCAATGGGTGGTTGCCTCTGGCCTGCAACCCAGGCATGTACCTTGACTGGGAATTGAACCTCAAGCCTGTAGTTTGCAGGCAGGCACTCAACCCACTGAGCTACACCAGCCACAGGTAAACAATTTTAAAATGTATACTTGGTCTTGTTTTCAAGTCTGATGCAGAGTTGTCAAATTAAAATTTTTTCCACATAAGCACATAAAATATTGCCATGTACAATTCCCGTTTCATTTCAGCTTATTTATTATAATTCATCTTACTTTAATTAACTTGGTTTGTTTTTAAATAATTAATGCATTCTCCTAGTTCAAAATCCAAAAGAGTCAAAAGGGTACATAGCAGAATTCTCTCTCCCGTCCTTTTCCTGCAGCTGCCTAAGTTTCCTACCTCAAGGAACCCTTTTTCATGTATACACATAGTTCTGCTACTTGCTCCTCCACTTAATAGTATTTCATGTTAAAAATACCAGTCAGTTAATACTCAAAACATGACCACTTAAAGTGAAAAATGAAAAGAATACATTTAGTCTTTTAGAAATCTCTCCCACGAAGTTTTTATTGTTCTCATTTCTCTGTGACACTGAAAACAGGCTGATATTGGTTAAATTCATTCCTCTAATTCCAAGTAAGACTTACACTTGGACTATCCTAGAGAAACATTTAACTGCTCTGCCCTCATAGTGCGTGTATTATCACATTGCCTCTTAACTACACACTATACAATCCCCCTTGGTGACATTTGTTCTTGGTACAGCTGGCTTCAAATGAAATTGCCCACTTTCAATATTGCTATTGACAGTCTAATGAGAAACTACAGATTTTTTGATGGAAGGAAACAATGCCTTATTCTGGAAACATATCTGGGCTTTTACCTCATTTCTTTGGGGAATAGAGACCGAATGGATAAAAAGCAAATTTCACTGCTTGCAAGAACCAAATAAAGCCCCAGACACTGCAGTAGCAGGTGTCCACTGTAATCTGTTCCCATCAAAGTTTATTAAATTATCAGACGGGTTGTGCATCAGGTTTTATCCAACAACTATACCTTTTCACTATTCCCTTACTTTAGGATGGTGTGAGGATTAATTATTTCTTTTAAAGGTATACTACCAGGCCCTGGCTGGTAGTGCAATGGATAAGGTGCCGGCCTGTGAACCCAAAGGTTGCTGGTTCGATTCCCAGCCAGGGCACATAACCAGGTTGCAAGCCAGGTCTCCAGCCAGGTTTTGTGGCTGGAGGCAGGTGAAAGGCAACTATACATTGATGTTTCTCTCCCTCTCTGCCTCTCTTCCTTCCTCTCTCTCTGGAAATAATAAATAAAATCTTTAAAAAAATAAAATAAAGGTATACTACCACAATGAACTAACTACCTTTAGTTTAGCTGCCAGCTTAGCCAAGCACTGGAGGTTATTATTGATTGCATCTATAGTATCAGTCTACTAGGATCACTTGGAGAACTTGGAAGTTTTAAAGATGAAATTACCAGACTTAGAATTGTGCTTTATTGGGGAAAAGCAGAGATATTTGTTCAGTTTCTACTTGATTAAAAATCACATGTTAGCCCTGACTGGTGTAGTTCAGTGGGTTGGGCATCGTTCCGTAGACTAAAAGGTTGCTGGTTTATTTTTTGGTCCTTGCATGTGCCTGGGTTGTGAGCCAGGTCCCTGGTTGGGGGTGTGCTAGAGGCAACAGATAGATGTTTCTCTCCCTTTCTTTCTCCCTCCCTTCCCTTCTCTCTAAAAGCTTAATAAAATAAAATAAAATAAAATAACAATTTTTAACATTTTACTCATTATTTTTAGAGAGAGGGGAAGAGGGGAAGGAGAAAGGGAGAGAAACATCAATGTATGGGTTGTCTTTCACCTGCCTCCAGCTGGGGACCAAGCTGGAAACCTGGCTTGCAACTTGTGTTGGGTATGTGTCCTGGCTGGGAATTGAACCAGTGGCACTTGGGTTCAAAGGCTGGTGCTTAATCCATGGAGCCACACCAACCAGGGCTAAGCTCTAACAAAATCAAATTTTAACCTGGACTTGGTCCTAGGATTGAGTTTGTTCCTTTGTTTATTCAACAGGTATTCATTGAACTCCTACCATGTGCCAGGAGCTAAAGATACAATGTCAAAGAAAACAGACAAGTTTACAGCCCTGAGGTCAGATAAATAAACAAGCATCTTCCATAGAACCCAGACTGACGTTGCTCTGAGAAGAGACTGTGGACTCCAGGGACAGAAGGGAAGATGACCACCCTGGGCCCAGGCTGCCAGGTAAAAGGATTGGAAGAAGGATGTCTGAACCAAAGGATGAGGAGTGATTAGATGGAGGAAAAGTGAGGCAGAGAGAACACTGTGAATTAAGGCTTGGAGGCAAAAGAACGCTAGCCATTGGTTCCTTTGAGAACCTGGAAGTTCAATAAATTGGAGGATTAAGAAAGAAGTAACAAGATGGAGTGTAGACAAGGCAGGCAAGTAGGCAGGGACCAGACGCTGAGGTTTTGTAGTAGGGGTTTGGATTTTATGTTGAAGGCAATGGGAAGATAGTGAAGTGTTTAGGTTGATAAGTGATGTGGCCACATTTGTCTTCAAAAGATCCCTCTAGTTGCAGCAAAGAGGATGTCTTGGGAGGGACAAAACTGGAAGCAGCAAGAACAGGTAGGTAAGCTGTGGGTTGCCACATTCTAGGCAGTAGGGATGGAGAGAAGTGGACCAGTCCTGGGAGAACCTATAGGATCTGACATTTGAAGGAGTAGGGAGAGGGAAGAGTCAAGTGTGACTTCCAGTTTTCTGACTTGGATAATGGATGGTGGTGGACAAGGGGTGTTTTTGAAGCAGAACTTGACTTTCTTGGCAAAAACAAAAATCTCTGTGGCTTTTCTGGTTTTCCTCTTTTCTAGGCTGTGAGATTAGATAGCAATCCTTATGTTGAATTTTATACTAAACAGTATTCAAGAGAGGTTGCAGTTTTCTGTAACTTTAAGAAATGCGATTCAATTTGTAAAAGATTGGCAGTTTGGAGGAATTCAAAATTTTCCATTTGTATGTCAGACAGAGTTGGATAAAGCTTAGAACCCTCATAAAATGACCTCACAATTCACTGGCTTGGTCACTCTCCATGGTTTTTTCTCTTTTATTTTTTTAAATCAAATTAATGCATGCACATAGTTTTAAAATGATCCAGTACTGAATAATATTAAACAGGAAGGAACAATGCTTCTTCATAGATTCTTTGTTGTGGAAATAAACACTTTCAACTACTTTAGCTCTTTCACCTGATATTTTCTCCCATATTTCTAAATAATGTTCTTATGCTGTTTCTTTTGAAATGAACATTTTTGACTAATGCATTCATTTAGCTCTAAAATAAAACGCAAAACACAGAAAGACATACAGTGAAGTGTACCTCTTCTACTCCTCTCTTCCTCCGGCTAGCTCCTACCCAACTCCACTTTTCTTTGGTAGCCACTGTAATTAGTTTTCTGTGTATACCTATATACAAGAAAATAGCATTTTATATATATATATATATATATATATATATATATATATATATACACACACACACACACATACCTGTATTAATCATGATAGGCTGCAGTAACAATAGAAACATCTGTAGGGGAGGGAAAATGTTCCCCCTTTCCCTCTGTTTTTCTGGCTGGTCTAATAATCATATTGACAGGAGACAGATCCACAGAAGAAAGTCACCGAATTTAATTATCTATGTACATACGGGCATTCCTTAAAAATAGGGGCCCAAGGACAAAGGGGCCGTTGAGGCTTCCAGGCTAAGGAGAAAGGTGGTGGAGACTGTGGTCAAAGGCGAGGAATGAAAACTACCAATATGTGGTACACACCGTTTTCCTGGGCTGTACTGAAACGCTGGGATACAGGGGCTTGGCTAGGTTCCTCCCTGTCTATTGGCATCACAAAGTGCCAGTTTAAGAGAAGGCTACAGCATTGGCTGAGTTCAGTGGCTCTCAGAGCAGAAACCAAAAGGGCTAGTTAGCCCTAACCTGTGTGGCTCAAGTGGATTGAGCTCCAGCCTGCAAACCAAAAGGTTGCTGGTTCAATTCCCAGTCAGGGCACATACCTGTGTTGCGGTCCAGGTCTCCAGTTGGGGCCACCACACATTGATGTTACTCTCCCTCTCTTTCTCACTCCCTTCTTCCCTCTCTCTCAAAATAAATAAGATCTTAAAAAATAATAATAAGGGCTAGACATAGAGCAAGAAGGGAGGGAACAAGCAAATATTAGGCAGTCCTCTGAGTGCAGGTCTCTGGTGGACAAGGAGGACTATAAGCTCCTCTTTTGGAACAGTCCCTTTCCTTCCAGGTGTCACATCACTGATTCTGCGAAGCTCGGATTCAAACGGATCCAGGAGGGGTTCTGTATGGTTCTGGTGGGCCCAGGACAGGACTCAGCAGACAGGATTGTCAGAAGATGGTCGAAACTTAGCAAGGTTTTTGTTGCTGCTGTTTCTTTTTATTTTTTATTTATTTAGTTTTTTAAAGGGGCTAAGTGGGTCCATTACAGAAGTGTGGAGTTAGCAAGGCAATTTTACAGGCAGCTTGGAAGTCTTGCAGGTGGGACATTCCCGAGTCAGGTACAGCATTCCGGGATCTGAAATAAAGGCCGAAGTCTCTGAGCGTGCGAGAGGGATACAGAGGGGGGACGTATATCTGTTTGAAAGAGGACTTGACTGTTTTATTCAGGGTTTTAAGGACACCCCCTCTCCCACTTGTGAGACTCTCTGGGTGATCTTGGATTCCCCCCAGGCCATAACTTGAAAGTTGATCAGTCTTCTAATGAATCGAAAGGAGCTCCACCCATTCCTTTTGGATGGGCCTATCCTTTTAGACAACCCCTGGCTCTGTGTATGGTTGCTTCTTGTTGCCCTTCTCTGCTTTGGGTCTTCCTTTTCTGTTTTCTTTCCCAACTTATTCCCAGGCTTTAATTCTCTCCCCCATGTGCTCCGGGACCCACTTCTGTGGACATTCCCCCTGCTGTACCCTTGCTCTGTTACCCTAAGGCCCAGACCCTGCACTTCCACTCAACTTCAGGAAGTTGTGCAAAATGCAGAACAGAACAGCGATGACTATCCTAATAGATAAAGTACTTTTATAACTTAGAGAGAAAACTGAGTATTCTTGTTGTAAGAAACATCCAAACCTGTAGAGAATTTTTATAAGAATTTGTTTGCACCTAAAGTGATGACAATTGTCAAATGCTCCGGAGAGGAACAGTTTTGCAGTTTCTTTTACGCATTTAAAATTAAGAAAGGAAAAAAAGAATTAAGAAAGGAATGCAAAATGAAGACAAATCAAAAAAAGAAGGAGAGAAGGCAATGATTACATGCAAGTGGGAGAAAGCAAGGTGGTAATGGATCACAGGATAGTTTACAAAGATTATGTGCTTTCTTGAGGCTGGTTATGCTTGTCTCAAAGGTGTGTTAATTTAGCTGCAGAAAAACAATAGACAGGACTTGCTAAGGCAAAGACAAACCTTTTACTAAAGAAGTTAAATGGCAGGAATTTGACTACACACCTGGACCTGCCCAGTTAGATGTTTATGGTCAACTCTCCTGGGAGGTTACTTTCTGTGGAACCCCTTTTTGTCCACAATATCCTAGTAGGAAAATGAGCACAGGTATGAAAAGATCAGTTGTACCAATAGAAATGCAAATGACCAATAAACAGGTGAAAATGTCCAGGATCAGAGGTAGCTAGATGTAGATTAAGGAGAATAGGTGACCTTTAAAATGTTCCTTTCAGCCCTGGCTGGTGTGGCTCATTAGGTTGAGTTTGAGTCTGTAAACTGTAAGGTTATAGTTCAACTCCCAGCTAGAGCAGAGGCCTGGGTTGCAGGCCAGCTAGGTCCTTACTTGGGGGCATGCAAGAAACAACCAATTGATGTTCCTCTCCCTCTCTCTAAAAATAAATATATAAAATATTTTTTTAAATAAGTGAAAGTAAAGTTGTGTCAGGCCTGGCTGGGTAACTCAGTTGGTTAGAGTGTTGTCCTAATATGCCAAGGTTGCAGGTTCGATATCAGGTCAGGGCACATGTAAGAATCAAGTAATGGCCCTGGCTGGTAGCACAACGGATAAGGTGACAGTCTGCAAACCCAAAGGCTGCTAGTTCGATTCCCCAGCCAGGGCACATAACAAGGTTGCAAGCTAGGTCTCCAGCCAGGTCTGTAGCTGGAGGCAGGTGAAAGGCAACCATTGATGTTTCTCTCCCTCTCTGCCTCTCTCCCTTCCCCTCTCTCTAAAAATAATAAATAAAATACTAAAAAAAAAAAAAAAAAAAAAGAATCAAGTAATGAATGCATAAATAAGTGGAACAACAAATTGATGTCTCTCTAAAAAAAAAAAAATTGGTCTCTTCTAAGTGTTCTATAATGAATATGCATTATTTCTATAACAAAAGAATGAACCATAAAACATTTTCACACCAATTGGAATTCAAGGCATACTTTGTTCATCTTGGGTGAGAAGTTGGACAATTGTTTGCAAAGGGTGGAACATGCTTTATATATTCCCCACTCAAAAACTATTTGCATTAGAGGAGGTGTACCCAGACCTTACACAAATCTATTATCTTTTCTTCCTGGTTTCATTAGATACAGCTTCAGGACTCCCAAAGGGCAGAAGATACAGAATCAACCTAACACAGAGGGAACATATCTTTTCTTCTGGTTTCCTGACAGTGTTACTGTTCCCACAGGACAGAAGATAGAGAATCACTGTTCCCAAAGGGTTACATTAATGGTGGGAATTCCTGAGCCTGTTTGAAAGAGGAGATAAAGGGATTTCTGATTTCTCAGTAGGCCTCTGACATTTTAAATCATGCTTTGTGGGTGGCTGCCTTTCAGAGAGATCAGAGGACCTGATCACAGGCCTGATGGTTTCTTCCTTTTTTTTTTTTTTTTAAGGTTTTATTTATTTATTTATTTATTTTTAGAGAGAGGGGAAGGGAGGAAGAAAAAGAGGGAGAGAAACATCAATGTGTGGTTGCCTCACTTTCCCCTAGCTGGGGACCTGGCCCTCAACCCAAGGCCTGGTGGTGTCTTTGTCAGCTGGACTCTGGATGAGAAACCAATCCTTGGGTGAATTTTTAGAGGCAGGACCATGGTTTGTGGGAAGTGTGATTCACAAGAAGTGGGGGTGGCTGGAAGTGAGGTCTTTCACAGGGGCTGTCAGAGCACAGTCTAGATGACTGTCAGGAGACAGCTAGTGGATCCCAGCCCTTGATGGACCAGGCGCCTTAAGGCTCTTTTGTAAAACTTATATTCTGTGATTCTGTGTGTTAATGCACGCTCCGCAAATACCACCAGCAGGACCAATTGAAACAACAAAGCTGAATTTATTGCTCACCACGCCATACCTGCAGAGAGATTTAGCAGTGGCTTCAAGGGCAAGGCAGGGTGGCAATTGGTTTAGAATTGGGAGTTTGGTTTATGGAGGGTCTTTCAATGTGGGAGGGTGAGGAGTATGATGAGGACGGGGTAAGGATCATGATGCAACTATCCAGCCCTGGTGAAGATTTTGAGGTGAGGGATTCAAAGAATCTTAGGGTGCAAAGTGTCTTTTGATAGTTTCCACTGAAGAACTGGTGGTATATGAGAGCCTGAACTACTCGTATTGGCCTTCCTGATCTTTAGTACTTGGCTTTAAACCCCTTGCTCTACCTGTGTCCCAACTCACGGTAGGATTAAACTGGGAAGTGGTCACTCTTCCCTAGGGCTAAAAATAGTCTGCAATAACCTCTTCCCTTGAGAAGTAAATTAGTAACACTGTGAATGCAATGTTCTGTTCTACTCTTGAAACATGCCCAAGTAGGTTCAACATCCAAGAGGCAGAGTTGAAACTAGAAATGATTCAGGGCTAGAAGTCAACTTTTATTACATCCCATTGCAGCGATCTTTTTGAAAGATCTCTATTGTGTTTACCAAGACCAAGCAATGCCTACATATTTTTAGTACATAAACTGTGTGAATTGAGGTCGCCCAAGATATGTGACTAATACCAAAATTTATGCTCTGACAGTACATTCAAGGTAAAAAATACTGGAAATAGGAAGCCTTTTATTTGAAAGGATTGATTTTCTCACATGCTTCTGAGTCAGCCTTTCAAAACAGAATGGGTGACCTTGATTTTTAAATTTGAAATATTTGCAAAATATGTTGGGGAATGAAAATAGGAAGTTAAGGATATGAGAATGGACAAATGCTACTGTTCCGTCTGTCTGGGAGACCGTCATACATTCGCAAGTCTTTTGTTGGAAGTCAAGTACACAAGGTGTCATGTCAGGCTGTTGGCCGCATCGGCCGCAAGTCCAGGTCTCTGCAAGAAATTCACACCCCGGCCTTTGGTTTTCCCTTTTAAGCTCTGTGTGCTTGGCCAAGTTTGCATACTTGCCCTCAGAGCTTTTGTCTGGACCAGTGTGAAAGAAATTTCTAAATCACAAGGACAACTTATATTATACAAATGTTAGCTATTGTGAATGAAAACACAACAGACATGCCTAAGAAAATTAGTACCAGGTTTTTAAAATACCCAAGATTAGAGAGCCTCGTAGGAAAGAAACTATTTATCCAAGATGTGGATTGTAAAATGCTTAGTAGAGATCATTCGCATTAAAGGGTTTAAATCTTCCAAATGTTGTTTCATTTCATCTTTGAGAAAAGTGTTGTCATTGAACAAGAGCATTTATGAAAGTTCTGCACTAATAGTAAACCCAGTCTTGCATTAAACTCTTCATTCCAAAGGGGTAAGAGAAACTCCGTGAGAGTAAAAGATTTGACTGAGGCCACACAGCAAGTTAGTGTCAGGGCTGGGCCAAGAATCCAGACCAACATTCTTTGTGTCTAACTTACTGGTCTTTGTTTGCGTTACCTTTCTCCATATTTCCATTTTGGGGCACCCTGTATTTCTGCCCTGGTTTCCCTTAGACTAAATCCAGCTTGCGTCCATTTCTTTCCTCCCAGTTCTATTCTTGTTCTTTCCAAATTGCTATCAAACCAGGCATGTATGAGGCACATGCTATTGATTCTCATTCCTTCGTTTCCTCCACTTTTTCTTAGTCTTTTCTGACCAGAAATCATTAATCTTTTTTTTTTAAAGATTTTACTTATTTTTAGAGAGAGGAGGAGGGAGGGAGAAAACAAGGGAGAGAAACATCCCTCTTGTGTGCTCCTAACTGGGGATCTGGCTCATAACCAGGCATGAGCTCGGACAGGGAATCCAACCCGTGACCCTTTGGTTCTCAGGTCAGTGCTCAACCCACTGAGCCACACCAGCCAGGGCTGAGAAATCATTCATCTTTTTTCTCAAAAGTGAAAACAAAAAACGAATCACCTACGCACTTTCTAAATAGGCTAAGTAGTTCTCTAGGAGCCTAATTCCAGCAAGTTGTATAAAACCTGCATCCTTCTTCGGTATGGAGGGGCAGCATTTGCCAAGTGAAGGGGAAAGGCATGTATTAAAAGTGTTTTAGGCTGTGTAAGATTTCAAGGTTTTCCTCAAAAAACTTCACTTTGGATGGTTTCCACTAAGCACCTGATTGTGATGAATAAGTAACTTTAATTTTACTGTGGATAATTTAAAAAGCACATGTTCATCCCCTCACTCATTTACGATTTCACGTATGTAATAAATAGTTACTGAGCTCCTACTATGTGGCAGGCCTGGGGCTCATCCCGGAAATATAGTAGTTTAAGGGCAGATGCCATTTAGTACGGTACTTAAAAGTGTATCTGGAAAATATTAAATAATTACGATAGAGGTGGTGCCTGTTCTGAGAGGGAGCAGGTGGGATGCCCAGGGGACAGGGCAGGAGGACCTAAGTCAATCTAGGCCTCAGGAAAGGCCTTCATGAAGAAGTGCCTGCAGGAGGCACAGGAGGTGGGGAGGTGGGAGCCAGGGTAGAGAGACACGGTGAGCCTCAGTTGAGGACCTAAAGAATGGGCCGCGTGTCTGAGGACAGACTGGGGGCAGGAGAATGCTCCCAGGGGGGCGGGGAACAGGCAGGATCAGATCAAGGAGAGCCTGGGAGTCCGTGCCAAAAAGTTCAGGCTTGGCAAAAGGACAGGGGAAACCTCTAGCAGTTTTTAAGCTGGGGAGAGTCTTGGTTAGATTTGCCTGTTTGAACGTGAATTCTGGCTACAATGGAAGGGAGTGTTTGGAGACATTTGGAGACAAGATGTGGGGCTGGCACTCCTCCTGAATGATGATGCCCTCAGCTAGGCTGGAAGTGGGAAGCACTGAGGGGAGCTGGGTATGTATAAAACCAGCGTGTTGGGGCGGGGGGCGGGGTGAGTGTCTGTGCAGGGTAAGCAAGGGGAGGAACTGAATGATGGTGTCTGGCTTGATTATCTCATTCTTATCTGGTGCTCATCGAAAGCACCTTGAATTAAGCTGTGCATGCGTGGGAGGTGGGAGCAGGAAGGTGCCAGCTGGTGTAGCATAGGCCAAGTCGCCACCACCCTGACTTATAGAACCTTAGATTAATTTTGCCTGTTTTTAAAATTATATATGGAACCATACAGGATGTAATCTTTTGCATTGCCTTGTCCTTTTAAATGATTATGTATTATTTCATTGTATGGACATATGATTTATTTCACCAAACTTCTGCGGGTGGAATTTAGGTTGTATTCGTCATTTGCTATCACAAACAATACTACAATACGTTCTTCATGAACAACCTCAAAGTAGTACCACTATATCAAGGACGTATTTTAGCTGCAAGTAACATGAGCACCAAATAAAAGCTGCCTACACAGTGAAGACATTTGTTATCTTACTTAGAAGTCTGGGAGTAAGTGGCTCTGGAGATGGTTGATGCCTTTGCTGAGTTCTAGGTGCTCCCCGCTTTCCCCTCCGGCTTCATCCTCCAGCTTCCCCACCCCCGTGTGTCCCCCCACTCCAGAGCCTACTGATGGTCGTTGTTTGTGTTCCTTGTCCTGTGAGGTTTCCGTTTGTATATATTTTGCCCATTTTTCCTATGGGATTGTTTTCTTAACATTTAATTCTTTAAACTGTTTTACGATTGGCTTCTTTCAATTTCCAGCATGCATGGGCTAGCTAAGTCATTTGGTCCCACCTGTTCCACCTTAATTAAGCTCCGTGGCTATTTTAATCAGACCAGTGTCCTTTATTCACCCACATTTTAATGTCCTTAATTCACTCTTATTCTCAGCTTCACCTTCCTTTTCTTGTCTGCTTTTACTGCTTTTCTTTCCTGGCTTCTTCTATTGTCTTTGGGCTATATACTTGTACATTTTCTTTCAAATGCCAAGCAAAAGCTTTCTATCTGAGCTGATATGACTCTATATGCTTAGAATGTCATGGTATAATCCAGCAACTTTGTTGAATGTTGCGTACTGAGTCAGAGTCAGTTAAAACATAGAAAAGTAGTCAGAACACGGAAAAAGACTATGCTTTTCTATAGTCCAAATATACTTCTCTTGTGTTTTTCTTCTCAGTGTGTTAGTTATCTATAATCATATTTATGCCAATGTTTTTCTCCTAACATTTTGTCATGAAAAATCTCAGAAATAGAGAGACGTTGAAAGAATTATATTTAGAACACCCAACTAGCCACAGTCTACATTATATTTGACATTTTGCTGAAGTCACTTTTATCATACATCTATCTATCCATTTAGTCATTATCAATTTTCTTTTTTTCTTTTTTTTTCTAATGCATTTCAAAGTTGCAGACATGGGCCATCTCATTCCTAAACACATCCGCATACATCATTAACTAGAATTCAAGACTTGTTTAGATTTTTTTTTTAGCTAAACTTTATATGCACAGATTTTAAGAGTACTAGGGAATGAGTTTTGAATGTCAATAGCTTTCAGTTCCTGGTAACATCATGAATTAGCAGTTCTTTGATTTATTCTCAACAGCATACCTGTACAAGTCCATGCAGCAAAAGGTTAATGTTGTTGTAACCACAGACGAGTTCCTTTGCATAGGTTATTCTCCCTCAGGCTCCATAGCTAAGTCACTGTGTCTCAGTGGATCCTCTCCTGGGTGCAGCTCCATGTTGCCCTTCACCCCCGTAGTGGGTCTAGGAGATCTGAAAGTGCAGACACTGTGGAGTGGATATTACTAACTCCAGGGTAATGGCATGATCAGTTGATAGTGGATGGGGGTTTAGGGGTTTGGGGAAAAGGCCTTATTACAGGAAATGTATCCAGGAGAGAAAACAGGGTATGAGAATGGATTCTAGATCTTTGAAGTCTTGGATATTTGGAGTAAAGAGCTGGGAGAGGTGTTAACAGTATTAAGGAGAAGGGAAAAAAAAGGAAGGAAAATTGATAGGAACTGCTCAGCACAGTGATTAGAGAAACAATTGTAGGGTTAGACTGCTTACATTCTTATCCCTGTTCCTTCACTTATTAGCTGTACATTTATTTTATTTGGACTCTCTTGTCTCAATTTCCTCATGTATACCATGGGTTTAATAATAGTACCTACTTCATTAGATTTCATGTGATGAACACATAAAATCATGTCAATGACAGTAAATACTCTTTTTCCTGTTTGGTGGGTGGCAAATGTTTGCTGACTGCGTGGATGGCTGGCTGGTTAGTTTAGCCTTGGGACCCATCTTAGAAATTTACAACTTAGAAAATGGAAGGCCTCCTTTTTTCCTCTGCTCCCCCCAGCCTTACCACTTCCATCTGCCTGCATTGGCAGAGACAATATTTTAATAGGAGGTAAAACCACTCATTTTGCAAGAGTCATGAAATTGCAGTGGAAGGCCCTGGGCTGGTGTGGCTCAAGTGAGTGAGCACTGGCCTGCAGACTGAAAGGTCACCAGTTCAAATCCCAGTCAGGCCACATACCTGGGGTCAGGTCCCCAGTGTCAGAGGCCACCAATCAGTGTATCTCACACATTGATGTTTCTCTCCTTCTCCCTCCCTTCCCCTCTCTCTGATAGTAAATAATGTCTTTTAAAAAATTAATTACAATGGAAGAGTTATTACATTAGTGTAAGTGGATTTCATTTAATGTACAGATACTGATCTCTGATCTTTTTTGGTTTTGATGAGGAAAGGTGGAGAGACCTGAAGCTAAAGATGAAAAGACTAAAGCTACTGGGGTTGTGGGATAAGTAAAAGAAATAGATGGGCACAACAAGAACAGATTTTGCTGAATGTCAATTTTTTAAAAAGCAAGCAGTGTTTTTTATAAATACAGGACTTCATTTTTGCAAAGCAAAAATATTCTGCACTATAAGTAAGAAATAAGAAACCACAGGGAAGTGGGTTTAGGATAAACAGAAGAACAGAGGTTCTGTTTTTTTGTTTTGTTTTGTTTTAATGTTGACTAAGCACATACATGTATTCTTAGACTCCATCTGCTGACACCTGGTACACACCCATACAAATTCCTTCCTGCATTTTTGTTTAATGCTGCTGTCAGCCACACGGGGTGAGAGAGAATAGCAGAAATCTTGGCTTCACCATTAGGCAAAACCACAGTGTCACTTCCAGGAAGATTTTATGTGAAATTGGAGAGGCTGACATAGTTTTCAAGTTGGAGAGGTGGGTACCACCTCTGAAAGCACTTGTGAATTCTTACTACAGGCTGAGTGCTGTCAGTTTGGAACTCCCTCAGGTGGAAAGCGAAGCTCATGGTCATTCCATTGTTAACCTAGTCTTTATTTCCAGGTGGCTATTGCTGTGTAAACAAAGGTTTACCTTTTACACCCTCTCTCAGGCTCTTTCCCAGTGGTCTTTGCAATCTGTTTTGCAGATCGATTTGTTAGCTTGAACTCAGTCATCCATTTGCTATTACATTAATCACCCCAACAGCTGCTATTAAAATGTACTTTCACAATAGACATTGGTATAACCTGGCTGCCAGGGTCTCACAAGTGTTTTATGGCATCTGTGGGAAGCCCCAGCAAGGTTACATGGAAAGGGAGTTAGACTCTTCTCTGCAGAATGACCACACCCTATGGGAACTGTAACCAGAAGTGCCTTTAGAAAGCTTTTCTGTACTCTATCCAGACTGCTCTCATTCATACTAGTTTATGGCTCTGCCCACTGTGATATCTTAAAAGCAAGTCCTCTTTTATTTTTGAATATTTGCAACAAACAAAATGTGGGTGCAGCAAAATGAAACACTGAAAGTTATCTCACACTGCAAATCCACTTTGAAAAGAAGACTGAGCTCCTCTGCAGTTTTTCAAAGCAGGGCACTCCATTTTGAGATGGGCCTAGTTTGCACTATAAAATCAGGTTCCCTTCCCTGCAAATTTCAAGTGGAAGCTGCATCAAATAATTATTTCAAATCAAGTTGATGGTTAAGAGTCTTCCAGTGAGTAATTTTTGAGTTCCTGCTATGTGCAGGGCTCCCTGCTAACTCAGCACCCACCAGGACTTCAGATTTTATGATCAGGAGTTCAGCACCAGATACGTGGGGACAGCTCATCCCTGCTTCTTGATACATGGGACCCTCAACTAGGAAGATGGATGGGGATGACCCCACAGCTGAGAGCTAGGACAACTGGAAGCTTCTTTGCTCACACATCTGGCAGTTGATCCTGGCTATTGGATTTGACCTCAGTTGGGATTGTCAGTAGGAATACCCAACCAAGGCCTCTCTGTACGGCCTGGTCTTTTTCACCAAATGGGGACCTCAGAAAAATCAGATGTTTAAAAATGTCTTATTGATTTATTTGAGAAAGAGAGAGCGAAGAAGAGAGAGAGAAATACTGAGATTCATTGATTTGTTATTGATGCGTTCGTTGATTAGTTTTTATATGTGCCCTGACCAGGGATGAAACCTGCAATCTTGAAATACTGAGATGATGCTCTAATCAACTGAGCTACCTGGTTAAGGGAAGAAGAATGGTCAGATTTTTAACTTGGCAGCTCATGACTCAAAAAAAAAAAAAAAAGTGAGTCATTCCAAACATAATTTTTCTCAATGTTTATATTTAAAAAGAATGTCAGTATCTGATCTCATTTTACCAAAGACTTGTAGGATTCCTTTAGAGTTGTGTGTTTTTGTTTCAATGCACTTTTTCCTATAAAATACTTTTATGGTATGTCCTGTCTTCTCACTTTTCTGTCTCCAGATTCTCTCTGGTTGGGCTGGCTGCAGAGCTGATGAGAATATCTGAGTGTAGACTTGGCTGTTTCCCTAAAAGAACTTGAGTAACAGTTATGAGAAAACCCAATGATGGTGTATTTAAAATCTTCACAGTTAACCAATGAACAGTATCACTCTGGATTAATATATACATGGACTTCTTTTTTGTAGACTTTGGAATAGCTATATGCCCTGTTTATTTTTATTTTTATTTTTTGTGTTTTATAGATTTTTGTAGTTTTTATTTTTTTAATTTTTTAAAATTTAATTTTATTTTTAAAAGACTTTATTTATTATTTTCAGAGAGAGGGTTAGGGAGAGAGGCAGAGAGGGAGAGAGAGATCATTGTATGGTTGCCTTTCACCTGCCTCCAGCTACAGACCTGGCTGGAGACCTGGCTTGCAACCTGATTATGTGCCCTGGCTGGGGAATCAAACCAGCGACCTGGGGGTTTATAGGTTGACATCTTATCCACTGTGCCACCAGCCAGGGCCTAGATTTTTATAGTTTTAAATGGACATATACATTGATAAAGCTTAATTCTCATAGCCACTTTCTGACATAGTGTGAATATAAATGTAAGCTTGACAAAACTGAATTCACAGACTGGCCCTGAAATTGTTACCTATTGGCAAATACAGCCTCTGGACCAAGGTTAGCTGAATGATTGCAGTATATTGGGTAATGTGTTAGAAGCAAATTAAACTCGCCCCTTGTGTGGGCTTAGAGCAGTCAAGTTATTTCTCAGAAAGCACTACAATGAGCATCATTTTCTTCAATTTGGGAAATCTTGGTGTTGATTCTTCTTCAGCTCTAGAGCTTATGATCTACTAGACTCTTTATTTTTTAAAGATTTTTTATTTGTTATTTTTTGGAGAGAGGCAAAGAGGGAGGGAGACATCAATGTATGGTTGCCTTTCACCTGCCTCTAGCCATGGACCTGGCTGGAGACCTGGCTTGCAACCTGGTTATGTGCTCTGGCAGCGACCTCTGGGTTCACAGGCTGGTGCCCTATCCACTGTGCCACCAGCCAGGGCCTGAACTCTTTAATTATTGATTGCTTTTCTTTTAGGAAGCCTCAGAACATTTGGAGAGAAGGGTATTTATGTTTGTAGGAAATTTTAATTTCTTACCCCTCTGCTTCTCTTTCTTTGCGCTAAAGACAGAGTAAGAAAATTCAATAATAGCTTTTAGCAACTTATTGTCTTGAGGGTAACTAATTTCACTCTGGGGCTAAATGTCCCCGGAAACCCATCATAAACAACATGAGTACCTTTAATGGAATTTGGCCTCTTTTATTACACCATTTGTGGACATCAGTGACACTTTTAAAACAATGAAGTATAAATCTGAATATTCTTAGGTATTTTTCAATATAGCATTCATTGGTAGCAATTCAGAATTATATCATATCAGCCTTTGAATAGCAAGGAAGTAACCCTCACCCCATTCACTTCTTCATGTATTCACTGAATGCCTTTTAGGTGCCAGATACTTCATAATTGAATTCCTAACCTTAGGACTGGTTCCATGGTTTGCCAGGTTTTAAATTATATTGGATCCTGAAAGTTCAAGTTAATTAATTCTAGATTCTAAAAACTACAGCTTCCTCTTAAGATGAAAATTAATACAGATATTTGAAAGCCTTCTAATAATTGAGACAGCTCTTAAGATACTCATTTTGACAAGTTGGACCAAAGTAATTCTACCAATAGCATCCTGCTGAGCTTTATTATACATTTCAAATTGTTTTATGGTACTGAAAATAATAGGAGTATATTGAATAGCACAGAGATTATAAAATCCAAGTACTTTTTTAGAATATTCATCAAATTGTTGTTTGATGAGCCCCTAAATATTGCTACTGACCACAGGCATTAATAATTAAGATGGCTTTCTTCATCATCTTCTATTTTTTTTTTTGAACATTTTATTTATTTATTTTTAGAGACAGGGGAAAGGAGAGAGAAAGAGAGGGAGAGGAACATTGATGTGTGAGTGAAATATCAGTTGATTGCCTCTTGCACGCCCCCAACCTGGTACCTGGACAGCAACGCAGCCATGTGCCCTGACTGGGAATTGAACAAGCAACCTTTGGGTTTGCAGGCTGACATTCAACCCACTGAGTCACACCAGCTAGGGCTTGTTTTGTTATTACTAATAGTTACATGGCATATTCTTGAGTGAAGTTATGGATTTCCTTTCAGTTAAATGCCAATAAGAAAAACTACTGTTTTACAAAATTCCATGATTTATTTGGGAGTGTGCCAGAGTAATTAATTAATTTAAAAAAGATTTTATATTTTTAGAGAGGGTGGAAGGGAAAGAGGGAGAGAGACATCAATGTATGGTTGCCTTTCACCTGCCTCCAGCCACAGACCTGGCTTGCAACCTGGTTATGTTGCCCTGGCTGGGGAATCGAACCAGTGACCTTGGGTTCGCAGGCCTGCACCTTATCCACTGTGTTACCAGCAAGGGCCAGAGTAGTTGTTTTAAGTAACTGACACAAAATAGTTACCATTTTCTAACAAAAAGGCACACATAGTAGGGCTATCAGAAAGACCCAGAGAAAAATTGAAATTTATCTCAAAACCAATTTTAGTCAGGAAGATTTGTTCATAGGCAAATAAGTGGTTAAATATATAAATCCTAAGTATATCACACTATTTGTTCCCATTTTTGGTCATGGACTATTCCAAGAAGATTTGATTATATAACTTTTAATTTGAGGAGTTTCAACTCCTCAAATGACATTGACAGTTTCAATGTCATCACTAAAATGTTAAGTGAAATTGCTCTTAGAAAAATATAAGTTTGGTGAGAAATAAATTTCAGTCTATTTTGGACAAATTTTGTTTCATTTTTCTATAAAATTTCTACATTTCAGCACAACCATTTCTTAGAAGGCAATCCTTCCCTCCTCCTCCCCACTCCTCTTTCCTTCCCCCTCCCTCTCCTCCTCCTCCTGCTCTTTCTTCTTCTTCCCCTCTTCCTCCTCCTCTTCTTCCTCCTTCTCCTCCTCCTCCTCTTCCTCCTCCTCCTCCTTCTCCTTATTCTTCTTTGAGAAAAGGCACAATAAATTTTACATTAGCATCAGAATTCTACCCATAATTACCTACCTAATCAATATTGGAATAGATATCATCAAGTATGCACAGATTATCAGAATTTCAGTTATAAAATCTGGAGAAAAAATCTCTAAAATGTGTAAAACTATTGACAAGTTTAAGCTAGACTTAGCTCTAGGACATTTTATTGTGTTTTTAAACCTTAAAAGGATAATTAGACATCAGCAGAAATGCTATTAAAGCTATCTGTGTTTGCTCATAGTTGTCCATATTAATGAAACAAATATTAACAGTCTTTTAAATTAAATTTGAAAAAGTGGAATCATTGCCTCTGATTTAATTTTGAGGGGTAACAAAGAGCAAAACCCAACTATCTTAATATTTCTGGCCATAAACACAAGTAAAAGTCACTATAAATGATAATATAAGGAAACGAACACATGGTTATTTATGTCTCAGTTGCCACAGTGTAGTAAATTGTGATTTAGCTCTCCTACCATCAATTTCCATTTTTTTGTGGACTAGCAGGTTAATAGAAGTGTGAATTTCCCAAGTTTCAGGTAATTTGGTAACTAATTTTGATTTCTGACAACAGATACCATGGTGTCACAAGCTGTAAAACCCAAGCGTTTTCTGTGTCATTTAGCAACTAAAGGATGAGGGAGAGCACTCAGCCTGGGTATCCCGGCTCCATCCTGGACCCAGTTTCTGATCACCCCTCAGGTCCACTGCTTCCACGTGATCAGTTCGCTCTCTTCAGCCTCACCCAACTCTTCACTCCTTTTGCATCAAGACTCCAGTTTCCTGTCTGTCAGTTAATCCTAATTTTCCAAAAAACTCTGAATTTTCTGATTTCATGTTAACGCTAATCTGTTTGAAATCAAAGGAAGTACTATAGTGGTTGCAATAGTTAGAAAGAGAAAAACTAGGTTACATTAGTTGTATGGAAGATGCCTTTCAAGTGATCTACAAATACATGACAAAGTAGCAAAAAAAAAAAAAAAAAGAAAGAAAGAAAGAAAAAGAAATAAACAACAAAAAAATCCTTAAGTTTTAAACCTGATTCCTTAAATACTTGGTATAATATAATCTTGCTTTGATTACTAGTCAGGATAGGAAGCTAAGCAAAGGCCATAAAACATGCATTTTGTGGGGGAGAATGGCATTTGCAGATTTCTTGGGAGTTGGCTCAGGCATTTTTATATCTATTATCTCTAAGGATTGTCAAACTTAACACATCACAATTATTCATAAAGGATCATGACTTTTGCTTATGACTGACATTGGCGGAGGTATATTTGTATATTCCTCCTTTGAAATCACACAATCCTTTAATTACAGACCCTGAGTGTGCCCACAGAGCAGAATAAACAATTTATAAGGAAAAAGAGTGTCACAATCCAGCTTTGCTAGATTCCAAAACACTCCCTTTATCCATGTGTGCCTCTGTGCATCTCTGACACATCTGAAAAATACTTTCCTGTGACATACTAGGCTGTAGGGAATGAGCACTTTTATATACAATGATCTCTAGCAGAGTTCGGCACCTTTCTTCCATGACCATTAACAGAATGTTTCAACTGTATCTGAAAAGAAGGTTGCCCGTTTTCAGTTTTTGGGCCTCTCTGAGGTTTTGAATGCTCTATGTCAATTCATCTTTTTAAGTTCTTATCTTTGGAATTCTTCCTCTGGCCACTTAGCAACCTGTCTGCAGGTGAGGGCCTAGCATATAGCTGATGTTCATCTGGGGATTCTTTTTGACAGTTTGTCCTCCTTTATTATTTATTCACTTCTTTTTGAATCTGTAGTGATAATAACCTGTCCTGTTCTTGTTCATATATCTCAAAAAGTTGATGTTCCAGTGCTAATAGTTTTTGGGTAATGTTGGTTTCTGTTTGCTCTTGGGGAGCATTTTCCTTCCTTTTGCCAAAAAGCGTGGCACTCTGCTTTATTTTTTTATTTTAATTTTTTAAAAAAGATTTTATTTATTATTTTTAGAGAGACAGGAAGGGAGAGAGGGAGAGAAACATCAGTGTATGGTTGCCTTTCACCTGCCTCCAGCTATGGACCTGTCTGGAGACCTGGCTTGCAACCTGGTTATGTGCCCTGGCTGGGAATCGAACCAGCAACCTTTGGGTTTGCAGGTTGGTGCCTTATCCATTGTGCCACCAGCCAGGGCCTGAACCTCTGCTTTAAACAAAGACCCCTGATTTTTCTTTTGGCAACTTCTCTTCCCCCTCTTCCTCCCTTTCACCTTGCCCTTCCTCTCCTCCTCCTTCTTCTTCCCCATCTTCTTCAAAGGCTTTATTTACTTATTTTTAGAGAGAGGTAAAGGGAGGAAGGAGAGGGAGAGAACTATCAATGTGTGGCTGCCTCTTGAGCGCCCTCAACTGGGTACTTGGCTTGCAACCAAGGCATGTGCCCTGACCAGGAATTGAACCAGTGACCTTTGGGTTCACAGGCTGGCACTCAATCCACTAAGCCACACCAGCCTGGGCCTGGTCTCAATTTTGACTTCTCCTTCAAGGCACCATTTTGTACTCTTGGCACATAACTGAGGCACAGGTGATGCTATTGAAGACTTTGCACCTTGTTCATGAATTTCAAGGCATATTTGCAGAAAGTGTAGGCAATCTTCCTCGGTTTCTGTGCCTTGTCCACCGGGGTCTTTACATCATTACTGTCAGTTTCCTTAGACATGGAATTTTTCCTGCTTTCTTGTACAACTTCAGACTGTGATACTGACCCAAGTTGAGATTTTGGTAACAAATACTTCTGAGTATCTCCCATATTTGTTTGTCTGTTTTTGCTTTTCTTTTGCAACTTGGTTGTGACTGGATCAGATTTTGTGGAATTCAATGGGAGAAGTGGACACTTTTCCCTCAAAGAAATTGTTGATATTAATGCTTAGCTTTCTTGCTAGTTCATCAGTTTTTAACTGTTCTTTTATCGTTTTCTCCTTTTTTTCTACCTGTCTTGCTTCTTCCTCTTCCTCTTTTGCAAATAGTACCCG
>PVIW01005561.1:0-29294 GCA_004026585.1 Noctilio leporinus | reverse complement strand
CAAGGCAGTTCTACCAAGTGAGCCTAGGTGGAACTGCTGCTGTAATCTTGTCTCATCTCTCTTAAGCCCTTCTCTAGTGTCACTGTCCCCAGTAAATGCATTCTCAAAGTCACCTGGACCAGTGTTGTGAAATCTTTCCTGCATGAAGACAAGCACTGAGAGCACACATCACTGCTAACATCAACATTAGAATGTTGTGGATTATTTCAGTATACCCAAAGCCTTTTAGATTAAATCATTCAAAACAATCTAAAACAAATTTTTTTTTGCAAGAAATGGGCTTTTAGCCCAAATTGCATCTTAAAAAAAATTATGGTCATGATATGAAAAGAAGTTCTAAATAGCAGATGTCAACATAAGAACTGTCCAAACCTGAAGAGAATTTTTGTGGGTTTGAGCCAAACTGATGGCAATTGCCAGGAAGCAAAATCTCAACGGATTGAGAAAACCCTCCAGAAAGTAGCAGATTTGCACCTTATTTCATACATACATTAGAATCAAAGGAGAAGACATATGGAGGTTGCATAAAACCATTGATAATAGATTAGGGAGGTGGGAGAAAGCAAATCAGGGAAATCTCTGAGGTTGGGTATAAAGTAAAACAATAGAGAGACTTCTTTTACACTGGTGAATACAGGATAGTGAACAACATTTTCAGCAGAGAGAGGTATGCAGGAAACAAGATAACATTGGGGGGTTCTTTGTTCTGCCTGGAAGTTGTGCCCCGAGGGGGTCTGTAACAAAGGGAGTTACTCTGACATTCCAAAGGTATGTTATCACAGATGCAATCGGACAATAGACAGGTTCTGTTAAGGTCAAGATTAACCTTCCTCAAGGAAGATACGGATCTAGGACATGACTACCAGCCATGGCTCACATTTAGTTAGGGAGTTTTAATTCCAGACCTTCCTCTGAGGTTAGTCTCTGTCTCTGAGTTTCTAAGGCCCACCATGCAGGCCTGAGCTTGTCTGGTTTAGTATGCGACCCCGTTTTTTTGTCCACACAGTGACCTTGGCTTCACCTATGAGCTTAAGATATATTCAGATAGGACAAACCCAGGTACTCTCCATGAACTTGTAAAATTGTGAAATATTTTACCTTTTTTTGTAGGCACAGTTCATTTCAATTCTCTTTGATTATTTTTAATCTTTATATTTCCCTTGTTAAAATATTTCATATTATCTTATCTCTCTCTTGACATAAAGAATTGCTATTGGGTAAAATGTGATTCCATCCAGAGATTATTTTATGTAATCACTTAAGGGTGGTGTTTAGTAAAATTTTATCCTTTGCTTCTTCAAGAAGACTTTGATGCTATAAATTTAGCCTCTAATCTTCTTTGACATAATCCTCATTCTCATTTTATGAGACAGTCACTCCCGTTTAATTTAATGGTTTAATAGTCCTGTTTGAAACTGGTTGGGAAGCAGTTTTCAAGAAATGGTTTATAGGCTCCTTTTAATGGGCAATGTTAGATATTTATTGCTCTCAGATATAACATTATTATTATTAGAAATTATCTGTTGGTCGCTGGTGGTTGCACTTGGAGCCAGGAGAGACATGGAGGAGCCATAATCACGACCCTGTGCCCCATTATCTGGCAAATAAAAAAGATGTGTCTCTGTGGTTTCTCTGGCTCCACGGGGGAAAGGTTCTTCCCCCTTCTGGGAATGGACACTGTCCAGAGTGAGACGATGCAGTCTCACCTAGGTTTTTTATTGGCTCTCTTCCCACAAGTATTAGATTCCTTGTTTGTCAAGTTGAACTCCCTATGAGGAAACATTAGAGTAGTAACGTGTACCAATGGCCTCTGCAGGCACGTCACGTGGATTCATGCCCCCAGGACCTACACTAGGCCGTCATTGCTCCTGTCTCTCAGGAAGTGTCAGAAATAACCTTAGAGGTTAGAACCATTCAAAACACTCTGGAGGAGACGTTTTCCCACAGGAATGCGATGAAGGAATTTCTTCTTTAACATTGGCGAGGACCCTTGGTAAACGCTGCTTGTGCCCAGGCTGATGAGTATTGCCTGTCTTTAGCTTGCTCACGCTTACCGCACACTCGCGTCTCCGCAGGCCAGTTGACCACACTGTCCGATGGCAGGTGCGGTGGCAGGCACTCTCTGTGCCCAAGGGCTTACCCCTTCCCACCCAGTTCCAGTGAAAAACAGACACTCTAAAGCACAGTTTTCCTGTTCTATAAGGGGAAAAGGGAGGATGAATAAAGGGAAAGAAGGATGGAAAGGAAGAAGGAGGGAGGGAGGAAAGGTGGGAGGGAGGAGAGAAGGAAGAGGGAAGTAGAAAAGGAAGGAAGGGAGAAAGCATTTCACAGACTTGTTCTAAGCAACTGTGCTAGGCACTTTGGTGGTGGGCTGGGGTGGGAGGAACAGCACAGAAGTAAATATGGATAGAACGCACCCCCCCCCAATCAGGGTGCAAATAATTAGGGAGGTTAAAACGTGTATTGCCACAACTGAAACACAAGGTCAAAGTGGTGAAGTGCCGTAGGGGTCTAGGTGGGGTGTTGGGGAAAACCGAAGGGGAGAACAGACTTCCTGTGGGTCCTCACACCTGTCAGTAAGGAAACCACAGGCTAAAAATGTGGCATTCTTTCTATGTTCTCGTTTTCCTCCTACCATCCATCATTTGTTTCTTACAAAAGGCGCAGAGCCCTAGCTGGTGCAGCTCAGTGGATTGAGCTCCGGCCTATGAAGCAAAGGGTCACCGGTTCGATTCCCAACCAGGGCACATGCATGGGTTGAGGGCCAGGTCCCCACTTGGGGATGCATAGGAGGCAACCACATATTGATGTTTCTCTCCTTCTTTTTCTCCCTCCCTTCCCCTCTCTCTATAAATAAATAAATAAAATATTTTAAAAAAGGAGTAGATTTCCCAGCAGGAGGAAAGGCAACAGAATGAAGAGGATACCAAACATTTAAAACTATAAAAAAGCAGAGGAAAAAACTGAGCTCCAGATATTTCTAAGCTCCTTAAAGAGGGTAAATTATAAAAACCACCTCCTTGTGACATCCTCCCTCTTCAGGAAAGAGAAAGAAATACATTTGATGTTGCAATTCAGTGTACAGATGATGTGTTATGGGGGTGTATACGGGTCCAAAACAAAAGTTTTACAAACCAAATTCAAGTATTATTATCTCTTTGGTAACTGATGCTGGGACGTAAAGGGCGAGGGAAGATAGCCAAGATGAATTCTAGTCTTTGGTTTAAGCAATGGAATTGGATGGTGGTATCATTTACTGGGATGGAAACAATGGAGGAGGAACCTAGAAGTTCAAGGTAAAGAAAGTGAGTGAAATAAAGCTTTCTGATTTGGCCATGATATGTTTAAGTTGCTTACTGTTGTGACTGTCTGCCACTTTGACAGTGACCTGTAGTTAGGAATACTTTTTACCTCAAAACCAAGTTGAACCCCCCCCCCCCACATTTGCATGTGTGAGTGTGTGTGTGTTTGTGTGAGAGAGAATGCATCTGTATTCCCGCTTTCCTGAGCGTGAACCATATAAGCTCCGGACTAAGTGATGAATTGAAAGATGTCACCTAAGGAAAGCATCTGATGGAGTGGTGGGACCATCATGAGCAGGGAGAGATCTTCTGAACATTTTCCTTAGTCCCAGGCTGGACCAACAGCCAGAGTGGTGCCTAGTTCTTTTTTCCTTTTTTGATTTTATTTATTATTTTTTAGAGAGAGGAGAAGGGAGAGAGGCAGAGAGGGAGAGAAACATCAATGTGTGGTTGCCTTTCACCTGCCTCCAGCTACAGACCTGGCTGAAGACCTGGCTTGCAACCTGGTGATGTGCCCTGGCTGGGAATCGAACCAGCAACCTTTGGGTTTGTAGGCTGGTGCTTTATCCAACTCTGCCACCAGCCAGGGCTCCTAGTTCTTTTAAAAAGACCAAGGTGGCTGATGGGTCAGAGACAGCGCCTCCATCCTCTCCATTACCCCATCAGGAAAAGAACAAGAAAGAAGAAGCTCAAAGTCATGTCTGGCTATATATTAAAAAAAAAAAAAAAAAAGATAAATAGATAAATAAATAAAATAAGCTGTAAAGTCTGAAGTGAAACCTTCCTTTCTTGTAGAAATGCCTCTTACTTAAAATCTAAACACATCCTATTTGGATTACATTTTTTTTTTTTGCCAACCATACTGAAAAACACAGGGAAATATAACAAACAGTTCCATTTCCAGTGTCAAGGTTAACGCTTGTCTAATTTGCTTCTAGTTTTTTCATGGATGATTATAAAACAGTACAGAGGAAGCCATCACCCCCTTTCATCACTGTCCCCACCCGTTCCTCTCCCTCTCTGTGCCAGCACTTCAGATAGCACCGAGAAGTTTGATTTGCATCTTCCAGTCCCTATTTTGTGATTTTCATACATACTTATTTACAGCTAATAGCCAGTACTAATTTACACTTTTATTAATAAAGATGCCTCCGCTGGCCATGGCTGTTTTCCATCAAACCAGTGGCCCGGAACCCCAAAGGTGTGTTCCCTCTGAGTGTGACAGCAGCGTCCTGGAAGGGTGGGCCCTCCTCTGCGGGTGCTGCTGCTGCAGAACTGAAGGTGCCCCTGAACTCGGAGCAGAATTTGGGGCTTGTGCCTGTTTTCTCAGCTGGGAGCGGTCTCGACTAAAAATAGCAGAAGCTGTACACCATCTGCGAAACACAGCTGTGCGGGGCCCCCTGTTGTGAAACGAGGGGGACGTTAGGGCGGCTGGTCACATCCCAAGAACGACACTTGCTCATGAGGTAAAAGGTGATGCAGCTGTAGATTGGAAGAAGGGCCTCCTGCGTCTTTCCTGACCGCTGGTGTGCGGGAGGAGGCACCATGGCGTGGTACCCATTTAGGGTTTTCTTAGGACTCCACAGTGCCTTTGGCTGTCCCTGCTTCGGCATAAATGTCACAGCCATCTCTGCTGGGGCGTAGGTGCCTGAAGTTTCACGTTGTCCCTCCAGAGGCCTTGTTTCTGGCAGAGTTGGCACAGTGCCCTCATCTGAGCTGAAGGCGCACACAGGCAGGGCTGACTGGCGAAGCCTGGGTCACAGGGGAGGCCAGGAAATCGATGGGCTGACCTCTCCACCCTGGGGAGCAGACTTCTGTTAATGAAAGGCACAGTACTGTCGAAAACTCTGGCCATTGTCGATGCAGTTTTTAAAATGTAAACAATATATAAGGGGATCTGATAACACATCCTCTGTCTGTAGACAGATCTCTAGTACTTATCAGAAGTATTTGTTGAGCAACAGTCAGAGGTGGTGAGTCAGGTTAGCTTTTTCCAAAGTTTGTTTCTGTGACTCTCACCTTGCTTTGGTGGCTATGCCTCCTTATAATACAATATTTTTTTTTTTTTATGAAACGAAAGTGTGCACATGTTGAGTATGTGTGTTTGTGTGAATGATAATCTACACACACTACAAAATTCAAAAGGTACAAAGAGATAAACAGGAAGAAGTCTCCTTCTCACTACCCCAGCGGGCACTTCTCTTTCACAGATATAATCTTATTTTCAATTCCTTGAGTGTTCTTCCAGAGAAATGCTGTGCATATGTATGTATATGTTCATAGATTTTTCTTGGTGCAAATGATAGTTTACCATATAATGCATCACCTATAACATGGCTTTTACTACCTAATGCTATATCTTAGGGATTGTAAATAGAGAGCTACATCATTCTTTTCATCAACTGTATCAGTCAGGCCATGGTAGGTTAGGCTATAGTAACAGAGTCCCCACATATGAGAGCAGCTGAAAGCCAGCAAAGACATCACAAGAAAAGGAAATTTCAGACTAATATCACTCATGAACAGAGGCACAAAAATCCTTAATAAAACAACACCATTAAATCAATTTCATCAACATAGAAAAAAAGGATTCTATATCTTGAACAAGTATATTCCCAGTGTATCCTGTGTCCCAGGTATGAAAGATTGAATTAACACCCCAACATCAATTAATTAATACACAGTATTAATAAAGTCAAATAGAGTAAAAACTACATGGTCATCTCCATAGATACAGAAAACTCTGGCACCAACTTATGATAAACATTCTCAACAAACCAGATTGAAGGCTATCTATGAACAACCCACAGCTAATGTCAGGCTTAATGAGTTAGGACTAAATGCTCTCTCTCTCTCTCTCTCTCTTTTATAGATGACATAATCCTTTGTGTAGAAAAACCCTAAGGAATCCATAAATAAAGGCCTAGCACTAATAAATTAGTTTACTAATGTCACAGGACGCAAGAGCAATATACAAGGTCAGTTGTATTTCCACATTCTAGCAACAAAGTCTCCACAAAGATGAAATTAAGAAAATAATTCAATTTACAATAGAATCAAAAAGAACAAAATATTTAGGAATAAATTTTCCAGAATTACTGTGATATACAGGGTGTGCACAATCAATTAGCAATAACGTTGCATCTCCTTATTTCATGTGCTTCTTATTAATTTTGAAAAACTGTGTTTCTAAGGTTATGGTTTAACATCATTGTTTCAGATATAAAGAATTAAATTCTGAGAGCAGCCATCATGTCGAAGGAATGCAATGTTAGAGCAACCAGTTTCTGGACTGCGTGCAGGGCAAACTGCTAAGGAAATTATGGACTTCAATAAATACCCCTTTACGTACAGTTTACAGTATCAAGAAGGTGTATGATGCTGATCCTGATGTTGCCATACCAACAAGGAAAATGCATAAGGTATGCAAGGATCATACAAGTCCAAATACAGTACACAGAATCCAGGAGATCAGTGAAGATCCAGGATATTTACCTTGATGTTTTGAGAGAAGTAGTTGTACTATGGATGAAGCAAGTTGCAAATAGACATCATTTTATCTTTCAACAAGATGGTGCACCAGCACATGATGCCAAAAAGGGGCAAGAATTTCTTAGTGTCAATGTTCTTGAATTCTGGTCAAAGGAAATCTGGCTGCCTAGTTCAGCAGATGCAAGTCCTTTAGACTATCATGTATGGAGCATTTGTGAGAGAAAAGTTAATAACCTTATTCCGATAAAGAGGTTGTTTAAGCTAAGGTTGAAAACATTATGATGTCCATGGATAAAGAAAAATTAATTAAAGCGTGCTCAAGATTCTGTAGTCAAATCAAGTCTATTATTGCAGTAAATGGAGACGTTTTTGAACAACTTAAAAAATAATGACTATGTTTATGTATTTACATATAAGAATACATTTATTTCAAAATATAACCTTTTGTGGTATGTTGTTTATTTTACTAAAATTTTGCCACTTTGTTCATGCACCCTGTATTTTTCAGTTAAATAGAAATAAAGGATAAGAAAGGAAACGAACTTGATGAAGAACCCGACTATAGTTTAAGCTTTTGATTGTGGAGCCAAATAGAGATAACATGATGAGAGATTGAAAACAATTCCACTTCACCCATTGAAAAGAAATGCTTACTAATACATTTTATAATTGCATTTAAAATTCTGTTGAATCCTTTTAAATAACTGGCTCCCGTTTAGTTATTTGCCTGTGGAACCAATCCCCATTAAGTGGTGTTGAATGTATAGAAAACATAGAGTTAAGAAAATGCTTTCTATTCCAACTATAATAGAAGCCTGAAGCTTAGTTGATCTTTGATACCAAACTTTTCTTTCCAAATCTATTTCTTTCCTTAGAACCTGCCTCCTGCTACACATCTCTGATTATTATGAATTCCCACCAGCCTTAAAGACTTGGCTCAAATGCAACTCCATAGCTCATTTCTTTTTGAGTCGTAATTTTTTCTCCTGTAAATGTATTGTCAAGTGTCCTTGAATATAATGGTCAGGGCCTTAAGCATGGAGTAGCCTCTAGGTACCTTGCACTTGAGAATCTCTAAATGTTTGTTGAATTAAATGGATGTATCACCCCCTGGTGGCTGGATAGGAGAAAAACAACTTTCGACTTTGCTGCAGGATTTTCTCCTCATTCCTCAAACTACTGACGATTTTTGAGGGCTCAATTTATGAAAGTCAATTCAAAAGAAATTGAGGGTGATGTTCTAGAACTGGGATGTGGTGTGGTCACACAATCACCAAACCAACAGTGGCGGGGGCTCTTACCCAGTGGGAATGAACTCTCCTCCGTGTTTCTCATTTCTTTTCCTGCTCTTACTCTTCTTCCCACCTTTCCTTTGTCTCCGTTGTGCATTCTTTTATCACGTATCTACCAATTATATATATATTTTTTCTTTGCTTCTTGTTTTCAACTTTGCACTACTCAATTCTTTGAAATTGTCATTAAGATTTTTTTTTTCTGCCTGTTTTAATTCAGTTATTTCCGCTGTGATCACACACGAAGCATTGCTTTCTTTTGTGCTGTGCTTAACGGACATGGTGGACCAACCTCCATATTCACCCACTGATGTCCAGTTCTAGGGATGAAAAGACCTCTTCAGTGTATTGGGTTTTTATTATCTTTTCCCCTAGATTGTTCCCCATTTAAAAAATATTTGAAGGAGTCTGCTTATGGTGAACATACAGGCATTAGAATGATCTTCACTCAAGCAGAAAGCAAACTGAAGCAGAGTGAGATGAACACTTGTCTAAGATCACAGATTGTCAATCTGATCTGACCAGTGCACCAATCCATGTACAAAGTTGCTGTCTGAAGTATTGGGATCAAACTTCTTTAATATAACTGTTTTTAACAAGTATAGTTTTCTTTTAGCAGTCTGTAATCACATACTTCTTTTTTATTTTTAAGATTTTATTATTTTTAGAGAGAAGGGCTGGAAGGGAGGAAGAAAGGGAGAGAAACATCACTGTATGGTTGCCTTTTATCTACCTCCAGCTACAGGCCTGGCTGGAGACCTGGCTTGCAACCTGGTGTAAGTTTAATGATATGATGAATGGAATTGCTCATAATTCAGCTGCCACAACAGAATGTTAGAGCCCAGAGGATCTGAGGTGATCTGATCTAAATTCTTTATTTAACAAATGATAAGATGGAGGCTGAGGGGTGAAATGACTTAGTTAATTTTGCGCTATTCTGCTTCCCAAACGGAACTGTTGGGAGAATTAAAACTTGAAGCTGTCAAAAATTGCACTAGATTTTGACAACCTATTCTAATTACCCAAATCAATAAGAGATAACATCTACATAGGGCTCTTATAATGGCAGGAAAAACCCTTTAAATGTTGAACTATTCCATTCTTGAACATTCCCAAATGAAGCTTCTAATACAATTGGCTTTTAAATTCTGGGTTAATCTGGTTAGACTGCCATAACAAAATACCACAGGTTGAGTGGCCTAAACAATAGACATTTATTTCCTCAGTTTTGGAGGCTGGAAATCCAAGATTCAAGTGTTGGCAGGTTTGGTTCCTCCTCAGATCTCTCTCCTTAGCTTTCAGATGGCCACCTTCTCGCTATGTCCTCACATGGTCTTTCCTCCATGGACACACATCCCTGATATCTCTTCTTCTTCATGTATATTTGTGGTAAGAACACTTAACATGACATCTACCCTCAGCATTTTTTTTTCAATTATAGTTTACAATCAAAATTATTTTGTATTAGTTTCAACCCTCAACAAATTTTTAAGTGCCAAGCGTAATATTGTTAACTGTAGGCACAATGTTGCATACAAATCTCTAGAACTTATTTATCATGCATAATTGAAACTTATACCTGTTAAACAAGTTACCATCTCCTCCTCCCCACAGCTCCCCACAGCTCCTGAATAATCAAATTCATTCTACTCTGCTTCTATGAATTTGATTATTTTTTAGAAGAATCATACAGTATTTGTCCTTTTGTGACTGGCTTATTTCACTTAGCATAGTGTCCTCCAGGTTCTTCCATTTTGTTGCATGTGGCAGGATTTTCTACTTTTTCACAGCTGCATAATATTTCATTCTGTGTGTATACTACATTTTTATTTTTTACATTTATGTGTCAATAGACATGTAGGTTGTTTCCATATGTTGGTTATCATGAATAATAATTCAATGAATGTGAGAGTACTGCTACCAATTTGAAATTCTGATTTTAAGTCTTTGAGATACATATCCAGAAGTTAGATTCTTAGATTATATAGTAGTTCTATTTTTAATTTTTTTGAGAAATCTTCATACTATTTTCCATGATGGCTGCATCAATTTACATTCTCACCAACAGAACACAAGGGTTCCCTTTTCTCCACATCCTCACCAACATTTGTTCTTTTTTGTCTTTTTGGTAATAACCATCTTAACAGGTGTAAGGTGATATCTCATTGTGGTTTTGATTTGCATTTCTGTGATACTTAGTGATGTTAAGTGCCTTTTCATATGCCTGTTGGCAATTTGTGTGCCTCCTTTACAGCAATTCTCTTCTAACATTCCTTGCTGATTTGGTAATTAGGTTATTTGTGCTTTAAATATTGCATTTCATGAGTTCCTTATATATTTTGGATATTAAGCCCTTATCAGGTATCAGGTATTGGTTTGCAAATATTTCCTCCCATTATGTAGGTTGACTTTTCATTCTGTTCATTGTATTCTATGTCATGCAGGAGCTTTTTAGTTTTATGTAATACCACTTGTTTATTTTTGCTTTTGTTGCTTGTATTTTTGTTATATCCAAAAAATCATTGATGAGATCAATATCTAAAAATTTTCCCCCTTACTTTGTTTTGGGAGTTTTATAGTTTCATATCTCATGTATAAGTCTTTAATCCATTTTGAGTTCATTTTTGTGTATGGTGTAATATAAAAGTCTGATTTAATTCCTTTGCTTGTAACTGTCCAGTTTTCCCAGCAGCATTTGTTCATGAGGCTGTCTTTTCCCCTTTGTGTATTCTTGGCACCCTTATTGAGGATCAGTTTACTGTTTATGAATGGGTTTATATCTGCACGCTCTGTTCTGTTCTATGTGTATATGTCAGCTTTTATGTCAGCACCATACTGTTTTACTTTCTGTAGCTTTGTAATATACAAGGTCTGTCCTGAAAGTATTGGCCACACAAATTGTTTTAATTGTATTGACATTAGCTTGATACTTTGGGGACAGACCTCGTATTTTGAAATGAGAAAGTATGATGCCTCCAGCTCTGTTCTTTTTTCTCAATATTGCTTTGCTTTTCAGGATCTTTTGGGGGTCCATATGAATTTTAGGATAACTTTTTCTATTTCTATAACAAATATCATTACAATGTTGTTGGGGTTAGCACTGAATCTATAGATCACTTTGGAAAGTGGACATTTTAACAATACTGAGTCTTCCAAGCCATGAGCATGGAATTTGTTTCCGTTTATTTGTGATTTTAAAAATGTCTTTCATTAATGTTTTGTAGTTTTCCATGCATTAATCTTTTATCTCGTTGGTTAAGTTTATTTCTAAGTACTTTAAATGGGATTATTTTCTAAATTCCTGTTTTAGATAGTTCATTGCTAGTGCATAAAAATGCAAGAGTTTTTCGTACTTTGATTTTGTATCCTACCACTTTATTCAATTCATTTATTAGCTCTAGCAAGTTTTGTGTATGTGCTCATGCCTGCGTATAATGTTTAGGATATCCTACATGTAAAATAATGTCATTTGTGAACAGACATAATTTTACTTCTTCCTTTCTGATTTAGATACCTTGTATTTCTTTTTCTTTTGGCCTGATTGCTCTGACAAGCACTTCCAGGAGTGTGTTGAATTGCCTTGCTCCTGATATTTTTTTAAAAGTTTCAGTTTTTCACTGTTGAGTATGATATTGCTCGTGAGCTTTTTATATAAGGCTTTTATTAGGTTGAGGCAAATTCTTTTGATAATCAGTTTATCGAGAGTTTTTAGCATAAAAGGCATTTCTGTGGGAGAATGAGGGCTGGGCCTTCCTATTCCACTAACTCACCAACATGACTCCTCTTCTTTTTCTCAGAAGAACACCAGTCATATTGGGTGAAGGCCTCACGCTTATGGACTCATTTGACTTTAACAATCTCTTTAGATGCCCTATCTCCAAATATTAGGTTGGCCAAAGAGTTCGGGTGGTTTTTCCGTAAAATAAAAGACACATTTTTCATTTCGCCAATAGTTTTATTGATTTGGATTAATGTCGGCTATCTCCCGCTATTGGCTTCTAGTGGGTAGAGGCCAGGGGTGCTGCTAATGCATGAGACAGCCCCACAGCAAAGAGTTAGTTGGCTAAAATGTCAATAGTACCAAGAAACTTCACAAACCACTTTTGACATGTTCCACCAGTCACAGCACCTTTTCCATACACTGCACACATTTTTTAATGTGTGCGTGTGTCAGTTGCATTTTTACCTTTCTTGAAATAATAAAGCCTAATATGCCAAAAATGTGTATTTTCTCCCATCTCCAATATTAGAATATTATGGATGCACAAAAATTCACCAATTTTGATATTTTAAAAAAATCCACAGTGATATGATACAATACAATCTAATGAAATTGTTTTGAGTGACATTAAAGCCAACTAAGCACTACTAGAGCCACGGTACAGAAAAACACTAAATGAACTTTTTGGCCAACTCAAAGGAGTCAAGTTGGGGGTTAAATGTTCAATATATTGATTTAGGGGGTGGGTGGCACAATTCCGTTCATAGAAAATCCATTCAGTTTTCTTCTTAAGATTTTATTTATTATTTTTAGAGAGAGAAGGGCAGGGAGGGAGGCAAGCGAGGGAGGGAGACATCACTGTATGGTTGCCTTTCACCTGCCTCCAGCTACAGACCTGGCGGGAGACCTGGCTTGCAACCTGGTTATGTGCCCTGACTGAGAATCAAACCAACGACCTTTGTGTTCACAGGCCGGCACCTATCTACTGAGCCACATCAGCCAGGGCCCATTCAGTTTTTACTCATCAATGTAATGGCATATTCTCTCTAAATACTTGAAGAAACACATTGATTGACAAGTAGAGTCATGAATCTTGTGTCCAAGTACCCAGAATTATCAAATGTGAGAACCAGAAGGGACTTAGAGGTCATAGCTCAGTGCCTTCATTTTCCAGCTGATGAAATTTGGAGCCAAAATGGGGAAGAGACTTGGGTGAAGGTCGCACAGCTGAGACTAACTGACATCTCTACAGGAACCCAGAGCTCCTCATGTGATTCAGGGCTCATACGATTGCAATGTACTTATCTATTTCTAATCTGACTTTATATTTATATCATCCCTGCCCTTCACCACCTTCTGTTTCATCAATGCAGTCATTTATGCCTAGGCAGATTACTACCCATTCATGCCAAGCCCTTCACTTGGAAATGCATTCATTGTCGTATTTAGTCCTCACTGCAGTACTCTGAAGGAGAACATAACATCTCTTCATTTTATAGATAAGGAAGTCTGAGAGGTTAAATCACTTGCTCAAGTCTCTCCAGCTAGTAAGCGACACAGCCTGAGGTAGACATGGATTTGAAGGCTTATGTGCTTATTAATTGAATAGCTCCTGCGTTTGCTCACTAGGAAAGCTGATTCATCAGCTTCTTTCTCCATTCCTATTATAACTTACCACTGCAGGTTCAACACAGGTGGCAAAAGAGGACAACTACACAGCTTCACAGGGTGTTGGAAAAGGTTTTTGTTCTGCTTGATCTTTGTTCTGCTTCTCGTGCAGTAAAAGGATTGCTGGGGAAAGCAAAAGAGTCCCTGTGTGGCAGGGCCAGGGCACTGTAGGCAGGTGGGCTAGAGAATATTTTATAACAAAAACACTTTACAGTGATTGTAAAAATAACCTATCCATGATTTTAAGAAAAAGAAAGAAAGAAAGAAGAAGAAGAAAAATCTAGCCCTGGCTGGTGCGGCTCACCAGTCTTCGAACCAAAGAGTCGCTGGTTCAATTCCCATTCAGGGCACATGCCCGGTTTGTTGGCCAGGTCTCTAGCCAGGTCCCCAGTTGAGGCTGCATGAGAAGCAACCACATACTGATGTTTCTTTTTTTTAAATTTAATTTTATTGTTGGTGTATTACACCCATCCCCTTTTTGCTCCCCTCTGTCCTTTTCCCCACCCACTGATGTTTCTTTCCCTCTCCTTTCCTCCCTTCCTCTCTCTCTCTAAAAATAAATAAATAAAATCTTTAAAAATCTAAACACTATAGGAAAGTAAAAAGGAGGAATAAATGTTCTCATCTTCCTGTGGATTGCTTTCTTCAGAGGTAATTAGGAGATATATTTTAAGCACATGTAAGCACATGTCTCAACATGTATCATATATGTAAATTAGCGTAGGATAATACTATACTTATTGCCCTGCAATGTACTTCTAATCTCTTAACAATATGATTTTGGCATTTTTTTTTTTGCTAATACACAGTATATAGTGCCATTTCATTATTTTTGATGATGACAAAGTATTTCATTGTGGAAATATGCCATGTTTATTTGATTATTCCTATAGTAGATTGAATAATGCCCCCCCCCCAAATGTCCACATTTTAATTCCTGAAACCCCTCAATGTTAACTTTATTTGGAAAACGGTCTTTGCAGATGTGATTAAGTTAAGGATCTTGAGATGGGGAGGTTATCCTGGGTGATCTGGGTGGAGATTTGACACACTCAGAGGAGAGGGTGATGAGAAGACAGAGGCAGAGACTGAGTGCTGTGGACACAAGCCAAGGAGCCATCAGCCATCAGAAGCTGGAAGAGGCAAGGGACATATTCTGTTCTAGAGCCTGCAGGGGAAGTGAGGCCAAGCTGACACTTAGATTTTGGACCAGTGATATTGATTTCAGACTTCTGGTTTACAAAACTATGAAAGAAGAAACTTGTGTTACGTTAAGCCAAGTTTGTGGGAATTTGTTATAGGAGCCACAAGAAAGTGCATATAAATCCCTTACTGGTGGTCATTTAGGGTGCTTCCACCATTACAAACAAGAGCTATAATAAATAAATTGCTGATACATGGAGCTTTACCTACTTGTACAACTGTATTTCTAGGACAAATCCTAAAAAATGGTATATTAGAGGCAAAGAATATAGGCATATAAAACAAAGGATTCATCAGGCCTGAAGAGAATATTTTATGCTTCCCAAATGCACTATATGTCAAAATGTGTGCCTTTGAATTTATACCTTTAAATATGTTTATCATTAAACAATAAAGACTGAACCAACAGAAGCAATAAAGAAAAAGATAAAAATCAATAAAATAGAGAATAAGAACACAACCAAAAAGTACAGTATTTTAACATAACCAATGTTTCACCAATATAATTAACTAAATAGGCAAATCCCTAGAAAGACTAAGCAAGAAAAATCATGCAACTGAACAAATGACAATGTCAAAAGCAGGAAAATAGATATAACAGAGATTTAAACACAATGAATGAACGTAAAAATATTTTATAATAAAAATATAAAAAGCAAAAATTGATGAAAAGAAATAGATAACTTGAACAGATATATTAGTATCTTGTGAAAAGCAACTCAAAGATCTCTTATACACATTAAAATGGTTTTAGAAATGTATTCTTTCAACCTCTCAGGGAATATATAGCCTTTATACAAGTTGTCCTAGAGACTAGAAAAAGAAGAAAACCTGCTTGACTCATTTCTGAGTCTAGTATGAGCTGGATTCAAAACCTGAGTATGGAGATTAGGTCTGGGTAGATATAATTGTGATATTCACCAGATAGTTCTAGTTCTCCCTCGGCTCTCTGGGTGTGTAGTAGGATTGCATTTATTAGCCCACTTGAGAGTAGGTGGACCTCTGAAGTTTCCACAAGTGATTTATAAGCTTCCAGGCTGGTGCATTTAATGGCTGGTCTGCAACCCTCTGGTTTCTCCTTACCTTTGTCATGGCAACCAGCAACGTGTGAGATGGTACTTGCTTTATTAGCCCGGGTCTCTGAATGACTATAATGAGCAGAGTCATGTTCCTTTTGATCTATGATAGATAGGTGGCATGTGCAAGAAGTAAACCTTTGCTATTTTAAGCCACTGTGATTTGGGGGTTGTTTGTTATTGCAGCGTAATATAGTCCATCCTGGCCAATACAATGGATCCTAACTATCCATGTTTTCTTCCAGTGTGCCCACCCAGAGTGCAAAACCTAGACTATAAATACAAGCCTTTTCAGTCTCCTTTCCAGCAAGAGTTCTTGATGTGATTAAATTCCACCAATGAGTTGACCTTGAATGAAATTTAGAAGTGGAAAGTGCGGAGCAGGTCATCTTCCTAATGTCCTTGCAGTTGTTTTGCTTAACGTGGTCATGGACACATTCCTGGTACAATATTGTGGAGTCTAGTCATTCATAAACTCATAGCTTAGGTTCCATTTTCTAGGGAAACCAGGCTGAGACACTATGGAAAGGGAAGGATGGATTAGGGTCAACAACTAGGAGTCTTTATATCCAAGCCCCACAGAAAGTATCTGATTCTAAGAATTTGTAATTCCAGTAGATAAATGTACAAAGGGCGTTCATAGGGACTATCTAAATGGCTACCATTGCTCAACTTGGTTCCATAATTAAGAAATGCAATTCAAACCGAGATACCACTTTACAGCCACTAAGTCGTCAAGCCCTAGAGTAGAGGTCAGACAATATGAGGGTCTCCAGAGAGCAGTGTGCCAGGTCTTAGGGATGTTTCGTATAGTTCATGACCCATCAGATGGGCTCCTAGGTAGAAAATGCTCCAGAGAAACTTGCTTGCAGCCCATGAATAAAGGGATCCGCAGGTGTTAATCTTAGCGTTCATGTGGTAGTGAGGCAGTTGGAAGCAACTAGGCTTTTATCAATAGGGGAATAGAATAAGAACTATGGGATAAATACTTATGGGGTACTTTCCAGCACTTTGGTGCTATGAACTACATGTGAATGCGCACTGTGGATGGACCTTATCCCGAGAGAAGTTTAAGATCTATGACATGATGACTTCTGTGTATGTTTACAAGGATACCAACATATGCAAGAGTACTTATCATTAAAGTAGTGTCTATAAGGAAGGGAGACATGTGGAGTGGGAATTGAATGGGAGAACATGAAATAAAGCAGACTAGTGATGGTTGATGTGGCGAACTGAGAAACATCATTAACTCAATGTTCTGCCCTTGTTTTCCAAAACAAATGTAAAATTTCTAGTTATCATGCTTTTGTCCACAACATGCTCTGCACTGTTCTAGGGACTTCAACACACATTTTAAATTAATTGTTCATGAACCTATTGCCTTGCGAGTCTCTGAGGGTCTTGCAGTCAGCACCCATGTTTTCTTCTCCATTGTTCTTTTGGTCTCTAATACAAGAGCAGGTGATAAAGAGTTTTGTTGAGTGAAAACTCAGAACATTTTGGAAACCAATTTATACATTCCTCAAAAGCTTAGCAACATAGAAGAACCAAAGAATGTGGTGCCTGGAAACAAGATTTTCTAGTTTTCCTGCTGCATATTTTCAAGGCTCAAGGTTGAAAAGCAAGTGTTTTGTTGTCCTTGTTTTCTGCATTCCCTTGCTGGCTCCCTGCCTTCCCCCTCCGCCCCAGTTGTCCTGTCTATCTGGGCAGGACAGTCAGCTGACTGTGGATTATTGTGCAATCCCTCCTGGTTTTATAGGGAGAAGGCAGGGGTTCACCTTTCAGGGCGACACTCCAGTGAAAGCGGGACAGTAAAATGTGACACTCTGCATAAGGCCCTCCGTGAGTCCACACTGCCCTCCCGATACAGTCCCTAATAGGACATTCAGGTCCTTCCAGATCTGCTCAGCCACCCAGCCTCTGCTCTTGCCACTTTTACTAGTATGAGTTTCTTAATAACAGGTGCAACTGTAATCACTCCTTTTAATTTTTAAATTCAATAGCAGTCCTGACTGGTGTGGCTCAATGGACTGAGCACCGGCCTCCACACCAGAGGGTCACCGATTCAATTCCCAGGCAGGACTCATGTCCGGGTTGTGGGCCAGGTCCCCGGTTGGGGAGTGAGAGAGACAACCACACATTGAAGTTTCTCTTCCTCTCTTTCTCCCTCCCTTCCCTCTCTCTAAAAACTAAATAAAGAATGTCTTCAAATTTTTTCAATAGCAAAGGATTTTTATCTTTATTCATTTATTGAATTTTTATTGAATTTATTGGAGTGACACTGGTTAATAAAATTACACAGGTTTTATGTGTACAATTTTATAAGACATCCTCTGTATATATTGTGTTGTGTGTCCAACATCCCAGGTCAAGTCTCCTTTTGTCACCATTTATCCCCCTTTACCCTAATCTACCTCCCTGACTCCCTTTCCCTCTGAAAATTTCCATGCTTGTTGTCTGTGTTTGTGAGGGTTTATTATTTGTTTTGCTTAATCCCTTCACCTTTTCCACCTAGTCCCTCAACCCCTATCCCTTCTGACAGCTGTCAGCCTGTTCTCTATGAGTCTGTTTCTACTTGGTTTTAAATGAAATTGTTAGAATGAAAACTATGTAAGGAAGCCATTTAAAATACTTTCTTGTGCCTGCCTCCAGAGTGGCAGTTTGGTGCAGACACCAGGTCCCTGTCCCTGGGTCCTTGGGTCGGCCCGCCCTGCACTGCCTGAAGTAAACAAGTCCCTTTATCTCCCTTTCCACTCAGTTGTTTTGCAGAGAAGCACCACCAGGCCAGGGTAAAAGGGTCAGAAAGCTCTCTCCGCCTTATCCTCCGTGCGAGGAGTTTCCACTCGGTTCCTGCAGACGCGCTGTTTCCCGGCTTCACCCTGCCCCATGCCTGGGGAAAGCTGCCAACTGTGGACCTGCAGGCTTCCCTGCCCTCCGTGGCGACAGGGTTGGGCCAGCGAAGAGGGAGCAGGAGGAGCCTCTTTTCTATTGTGCACAGCCTGTTCCCTCCCAGGACCCAGAATGATGCAGCCCATTGTTGACAGTTTTATCTCTGGGGTCTCGCGGTCCTTTCCTGCAACTGTGTGGGCGGAAGGCCAGTGTGGCTCCTTTGAATGTTCTCAGGAAATAGGATGGGATGGTTCAAGGCAAAGTCTCCAATCTGGCTCCACTGCCTCCCCAAGGCTCAACTTGGCCAACCAGGGCCTTAGGTCATGGCAGCCTGAGTGGGGTTCCCCTTGGCATGCCCCACACAGGGAAATCTGACTCCACGGGGCTGTGCACTTTGGAGTGGTTGACGAGGCTTCTTTTCCTTTCCTTTTTTAAACAGCTCTGTAAGGATAGAAATTAAGTTGAGAATACTGATGGTGCTATGTCTTGTTCATAGCAATGCCACTTAATTTTTTTTTTTTTCTGGTGGAGAATAAAAATCTGTTTAAATTCTTATTGGAAGTCATTTTAACATCCCACTGGTTTCCTGTTAACGCGTTGCATAAAACCTTTAACTTCTGTTCATTTCCCATTTGCACCAGAGTCATGATTTGACCTTTTGAAATTCTCATTTAGCATAGGGGAGAGCAATAATAGATGTTAGGAGCTTCCTCTGCCCTCCAGCAGGAGCTATAATGACTATTTCATCAGTGGACTGAAACAGTAGACAGCATGCGCCAACAGATCAGTTCAGGCAGAGGGGTCAGGCAGAGCCCAGCCGTACAGGCAAAGGGATGAAGAAGTAGTAGTTTTCTTGGGACATATCTTGGCTGACTGGATAAGCTGGCCCCCAACCTGGAGCAATGAGGGGTGGTCATGCAGAGTTGGCCAGCCTTCAGGAAGAGCAGTTATGTCTGGATCTTAGGACATCTTGATTCAAGGACTACAGTGCCAGCAGGATGGCATCTCTACCTCACTCAAGTCTGTCCATTGGTTCAGTTAAGTCTCCATTTCTGTATCCCAACCTTGTCCACACAGCCAGGAACGTGGCTCCCGAGCCTTCCTCCCCATGCAAGGCTGCCATCAGGAGCGAAGGACAGTTTCTTCTCCATTCCAGTCCCAAAGACGTCCAGGAAAGATTCCCAGTGGTTTGGGAAACTGTTCACCTCAGTGGTGGCCATGCAAGAAAAAGGTGTTTGTCATGTGGGCCACGGGGGCTGGAGATGGGAGGGAGCAGTTCTGGGATGAACAGAAAGAGTGCTAAGAGGAGAAGGCAGAATGTTCCTTGCACTTCCTTGGAAACTGAAGTGTAACCTATAGGGAGCCAGTCAGATGGCATGGCAGGAAGCTGGCTGACAATGGTAAAAGGAGGGACACCCAAGGGTAGGGATTGATGTATCATACTAGGAAGAGTGCATGATTTTGCATAGAAGATGGATAAGTACCTGTGAACTAGATCAACACTGGGCTCATATAGATGTATGGATTATCCTTCATACATGAGCCAGGGTGCTAGTCCTCTTCCGAATTTCAACAAACACCCAGAAATCCCCTGGTGAGATATGGTGATCCTCGCGTCTCACTCAGCTTCAGATAAGGAAACCGAGGCCCAGGGAGGTCATACAGCCAGCTGTTAAGAAGCAGAACCAATTGGAGACAGTTTGATCCTAAGTACTATTTAAAGTAGCCCTTTGGTTTTGTAAGCACATATGACACTGTAAGCTTGGACATGGCTCTGATTTTAATTTTCTTCCCTTACTTCTAGTGCTAGCTCTTCGGAGCAGAATGCCCGCAACAGTGACAGTATATGGAGAGAGAGTAGGGCTGATGCTGTTGCAAGACCCAGGAAAATGGATACTCACTTAATGGGTACTGGGAGAAAGCCTTAAATAGAATAAATTGAAGTGACTAAGGACGAGGAAATGAAGGCTGGAATTTCTAATGGAGAGAGAATCTTTCCCACAAATGTTTTCAAGACACCATGAGACTCAGCCTTTTAGAAACACCTGAGGCCACAGCATGAGCGATTTAAACGCTTGAACGTCTTGGAACATCTTGGTGCTGACCTAAGGTGAGGGAATTCAACGACCCTCATCACGCCCTGACTTCAGGCCCAGTTCCGTGGCAACAGTAAAGTCATTTTGAATCAGTTTGGAGAGTTCTGTGGTAGAGCAGAGTGCTCTCTAGGTCTAATCTGCCCAGCAGGGTGGACATGCCCCAGAAAAGACAAAGAGGCCAAAGTAGGAACCTTGGTCCTGATCCTGGGCAGAGTTGAGACAGCCATATTTTGAACCCTAAACAAGATACCTAAGTGGCTTTTGATTTTTAAAATGATTTTTTGATATTTTGTTTATTTAGTTGACATTTTCTTTTTTTAATACCCTAAAACATAAATAGATAATTGCGTTTACTGAAAAGAAAGAACTCTGGTGGGGGAGGGGGCATTAAGGAGAGGAGGGGTCAAGCAAAAAGGAAAAAGGATTCATGGACATGGACAGTAGTGTGGTGATTATGGGGGTGAGGAGGTATAAGGGGAATAAACGGTAATAAAAATTACAATTAAAAAAGTGAAAAGAAAAGAAAGAAAAAAGTCTAGGCCATCTCATCACCACTGACATAGGGGCACTAGTTGGGGAGGGGCTGGCAAGACAGGGAAGACTGATACCAGGTGCCACACACCAGGCGGTCTCTGCAGCCCCAGAGTAGCCTGTCCCCATCCACAGAGCAGAGGGGAGACAGTTGATCCAGCCTGTAGTCCCAGAGCAGTGGTAACGGCAGAACAGAACCACGTGAAAATGAAAAACTAGGGCCCTCCCTAAGAGGTTGTCACCTACATCGGGCTGATTTGAATTTGCAAATCATATCCCTCTGCTTTCTTCTTCTTTTTTCTTATAGTTTATTGAATATGCTAATTCCAGTGGTCCCATTTTTTCCCCTTTGCCCTCCTCCAGTCAGTACCCCCATTCCCTCCAGCAATGCCCCCCTTAGTTCACGTCCGTGGGTCGTGCATATAAGTTCTTTGGCTTCTCCATGTCATGTACTATTCTTAACATCCCTCTCAATTTTTTTCTTATCAATTTTGCTTCTTAATCCTTGTACCTTTCTCCCTATTGTCCCCCTTCCCACTTCTCACTGATAACCCTCCACATAATCTCCATGTCTATGACTCTGCTCCTGTTCTAGTTGTTTGCTTAGTATTTTTTTTGTTATTTTAGATTCATTTGTTGATAGTTGTGAGTTTGTTGTCATTTTACTGCTTATAGTTTTGATATTCTTTTTCTTAAATAAGTCCCTTTAACATGTCATATAATAAGGGCTTGGTGATGATGAACTCCTTTAGCTTTACCCTGTCTGGGAAGCACTTTATCTGCCCTTCCATTCTAAATGATAGTTTTGCTTGATAGAGTAATCTTAGTTGTAGGTTCTTGTTTTTCATCACTTTGAATACTTCTTGCCAGTCCTTCTTGCCTGCAAAGTTTCTTTTGAGAAATCATCTGATAGTCTTATGGGAAACCTTTTGTAGGTAACTCTGTTCTCTTGCTGCTTTTACGATTCTCTCTTATGTTTAATTGGTGGCATTATTTTCTCACACAAGTTTTTGTTTTCTTGCTCTTCCTCTTCTCCTTCTGGCACGCCTAATATTTGAATGTTGGAATGTTTCAAGCTGTCCCAGAGGTTCCTAGGCCTCTCCTTGTTTTTTTTTCTTTCAATTCTTGTTTCTTCCTTCTATATTAGTTGACTGTTTATTTCTTCCTTATGTTCCAAATCATTGATGTGAACCCCAGTTTTCTTCCCTTCACCATTGGTTGCATGTGGATTTCCTTCATTTGACTTAGCATAGCCTTCACTTCTTCCCTTCTGTGTTTGCCGTACTCCAGCCTATCTGTCAAGTCTGTGGGCATCTTTTTCACTAGCATTTTAAACTGTGCATTTGTTAGGCTGGTTATCTTCCACTGGAACCTTGATCTGTTCCCTCTTTTGGGCCATGGTTCTCTGTCTCCTCAACTTGACGGGCTCCTGTGTTTGCCTCTATGTCTTAGGTAGAGCTGTTGCACCTGTTGTGTTGTAAGGGGCAGAGCCTTTGGTATCATCAGTCCTGGGCAACCTGCTTCACCGTGTTGTGGTGCTGCTGTATGTGGGGGAGAGGTCTGAGAAGGAACAGGGCTGCTCGCTCAGCACTTGCACCTTTTCCAAGCTTCCTGTATGGGGCTGTTGCTCTGGCTGTGGTTCCCAGAGTGGGTGGATCTGTAGATGTTCTAGGACTGTGGGGCCCTCTAAACAATCAGACTCGGCTGAGAGATCAGCAGTTTCTTCCTTTGTCCTAACCCCCCCACAGTTTTTCATAGTCGGAAGCAATGTGGCTTTATTTCCCCCCGAACTGGAACTGTGAGCCTCGCGGTATACAGAATGCTGAGGGTGTTCCCCAGGTGTCTCTGCTTTTAAAAAATGTGTGCCCGCCCTCTCCCCCATTCCGCTGCAGCTGTCCTCCCACTGTAGGCACTGTGTCACCAAACTGCATCGCCAAACCAAGTCATCTCTGTCCCGGTCCCGCCCCTCTTACCTGTCTGGTCGAGTATTTATTTTTATATCTTTGTTTGTTGGACTTCTGTGCAGCTCGATTTTCTGGAATTTCTGGTTGTCTCCAGTTTTGAGGTAGTTGTATTCCTTCTTAGTTGTGGAGGGAGATGTAGAATGTCTAAATATGTCTCCCTCTTGACTGGAGGTCTCAGTGGATAATCTATGGGAACCCCTTTGTAGGCAATTCTCTTCTTTTTTCTTGCTGCTTTTAAGATTCTCTCTCTTCTTTTTGAAAGATTTTATTTATTATTTCCAGAGAGAGAGGAAGGGAGAGAGACAGGCAGAGAGGGAGAGAAATGTCAATGTATGGTTGCCTTTCACCTGCCTCATGCCACAGACCTGGCTGGAGACCTGGCCTGAAACCTGTTTACATGCCCTGGCTGGGGTATCGAACCAGCGACCTTTGGGTTCGCAGGCCAGCGCCTTATCCACTGTGCTACCAGCCAGGGCTAAGATTATATTTTTATCTTCAACCGTTGGCATTTTAATTATGATGTGTCTTGGTGTGCTCTTCTTTGGGTCCACTTGTTTAGGACCCTGTGCTTCCTGTACTTGTATGTCTATTTCCTTTGTCAAATTAGAAAAGTTTCCTTTCATGATTTTTAAAAATAAGTTTTCAATTTCTTGCTCTTCCTCTTAGGCTTCTGGTATCCCTATGATTCAGATGTTGGCACTTTTGCAGGCATCCCAGAGTCGTCTTATTCTCGTCTCATTTTTTTAAAAATTGTTTCTTTATTTTTTACTGGTTGACTGTTTATTTCTTTCTTATGTTCCAGTTCATTGATTTGAGCCCCAGCTTCCTTCCCTTCACTACTGGTTCCCTGTGGAGTTATCTTTATTTTACTTAGTGTAGCCTTCGTTTCTTCCCTTATGCATTTTTTATACTTAATGATTTCTCTGAGCATCCTTATCACTAGTGTTTTGAACTCTGCATCTGATAGGTGGGCTATCTCCTTTTTGCTTAGTTCTTTTTCTGCAGTATTGGTCTGTTCTTTCATTTGAGTCATGCTTCTTTGTCTTCTCAATTTGGCAGTCTCCCTGTGTTTGTTTCTGTCTTAGGTAGAGCTGTCACACTGCTTAAATTATAAGGGGTGGAGCCTTAGGTATTCCTTAGTGTGAAACAACCAGTTTCACCACTTTGTGGTGCTGTATGTGGGGGGAGGGGTAAGAGAGGAAACAATGCCACTTGCTCAGGACTTGCCCCTTTTCCAGTTACTTCTTCCACTTCCCATACACAATTGGTGCTCCTCTAGCTGTTGCCCTGGTGGTTCCCAGAGTGGGTAATTTAATGTGAAATCTAGGATGGTAGGGGACCTCTAAACAGACTCTCGAGGGAGATGGGCAGTTTCTTCTGCTGCTCCAAACCCCACTGGTTTTCAGAGTCAGAAGCTATGAGGCTTTATTTTCTGGGCACTGGAACCCTGGGCTGCATAGTCTGACCTTGGGCTAAGATCACTCCCCTTGGCACCGCTACCTCCATCTGGCTCGCTGTCTCCACTCCTACCTGTCTGATTGAATGTTTCTTTAAATCCTTGATTGTTGGACTTCTATACAGTTTCATTTTTCTGGCGGTTCTGGTTGTTTTTTGCTTTGAGGTAAGTTGGGATCCTTCTTATGGTTGTGTGAGGAGGGAAACTTCAAATAGGCTAGAAAAACCAGTGGTCCAATAGGAACAATCAAGAATAGGGCGAGAGTCAAATAGGGAAGGGTGGAGTTCACAATACTGACTCAATTTATGGGGAGCCACTTGGAAAGAACAGCTATAAAACAGGAAATTCAGATGATCAAAAGACCCTATTTGCATTTATCAGTCAAAATTTTTGAAAAATATCTAATAAAAGGGATACATATGGGATTAGAATTTGCTTATGGATTCTGCCGGTGACAGAATGAAGTATCTCAATCAGTGCAATCCTAAATTAGCATAGTCATAAAGTCCCCTTTCTAAGTTGTACATAAACCCAATGCTTGGGGACAACTGTCTGCTCAAATTGTGACTTAATTCACTGTTGCTAGCAAGAAATCAATTGACAGCACTCAGCGGAATATTTTGTGGAATATTTTGTGGGTTGTTTGCACTTGACAGTGAGGACATTCTTCATTTTTATCTTTATTAAAAAAAAATATTTTATTTATTTTCAGAATGAGGGGAAGGGAGAGACAAAGAGAGGGAGAGAAACATCAATGAGTATGGGTTGCCTCATGCATGCCCTCAACCGGGGGCCTGGCCCGCAACCCATACATGTGTCCTGATAGGGAATCTCACCAGCCACCTTTCAGTTCACAGGCTGGACCTCAATCCACTGAGCCACACCATCCAGGCCATTATTTTTTTTCTTTTATTGGGGACAAAAATTGCTGAAGTGAAAATAAAAACTGAAACTCTCCCTCCCATTTTTAAATACTTTACTGTTTACAAAGCATGACCCCAAATATTTTCTTTGAGCCTTATAACAGCACTGTGAAGTGGGCACTATCACCTGCATTTTCAGATGAAAACACTGGGCTCCAAGAGAGAATTGCCCACAGGACAAGAAGGAGGCAAAACCAAATGCCCACTCAAGCCTTCTGAACCTCAAATGCCGCAATGCCATAGCTCTTCTGTCTTCCATCCCAAAATGTTTGTTTGATGAAATTTGCTGGAAGAGACTATCTGATATGGAGAGTAAAATAAAAAATTCTTCTGTCTGACATCTGCCAATTTACTAACTCTCTTCTGTCTCTTTAAAAAAAAAAATGAATGATGTTCATAAATGCTCATAAGGAGACTATTAGAACTTAAACAGTGTTTCCTGACACTGGAATTGTCTTAGGGCTCCACTCTGCACATAAATCAGGCATGCTTTTATAGCCAGAAATAATTTACTGTATACTGCTTGCTAGTCAATTCAAGCATCTGATCATCCTAAATGCATCTTGTCAGCAAGTAAACAGTTCAGCTGTAAGAAGGGAGCAGCATCTATAAATAAAAGCAGCCACCTTTGCATCAAGGTGAGTGGAGACCCTCAGGCAGATGAGGGTTGAAGTCCTGTTGCTTTAGTTCTCCAAGATTTGCAACCTCATTCCTGTTTGGAATAGAGTTCTCACAAAAGTGAGCTTTTTACCTGTCCAGAGATACTTGTCAAGTTTCCCCCGCCCTTAATAGAGTATATCTAATTTATATATAACATATATAAAATTCTGTACTTTCTGGAGTGATGAGTAGGATCTCTTTATTTACTGCTTTTTGATTTTTGCTTCAGGCAGTTTTGTTTTCCTTCTTCAGTAGCTTCAACCTACAGACATCAACTTGAATGGTAGAGCTCATTCAGAAAGAAGCATCCACATAGGACAGCAGCTTCTCTCTGGAATTCCCCACTTTTCCTAGACTGGGGAATACAAAATTGCAGTCAAAATTTCCCAAAGATTGGTCTTTTCTCTTTTTGAACTTGGAGAAAACCAATTCCTGAGATCTGTGAATAAAAGCCTTAAAGTTTGCTAGTCCCCTTCTCTCCTTGGAAATTTATATTTAAAAAATTCTCCAGATCAGAGCACAAGCGGCTCATATTTACAGGTGGAGAATGGCTGATGCCCAGAGGCTGAGACACAGCCAAGCAAAATAACCCACAATTGTATCATTGTTCTCTTCCATGGGAGGGGAGAAGGGAATCAAGTCCTCCTAGCAGATGGTAGAAAAAATAAATTTAGAATTCTCAGTTATATTTAAAAGGTTTCTTTGGACAGATGTTTTCCTTTTTAGGAACATTAAGTTGTTCCCCCTTCCCCTTTTAGGTCTCCGGTCTATTTTGCCCGTATCAGTCATCTGCCAATCTGGTTATTTGGGGTCAGCTGCTGAGAAGTTGGAAGAACTGTTTTGCACACCACTTAAAACGGCAATTGGAAATGGAACGTTCTACCATGAGACTGGTGACCCTAATTGTACCAACAACTCACTGTAGAAGTCTCTGCTTCTCTCTGGGTTTCATTTTCCTTGTCAGAAAAATGCCGAGATTGAATTCATCCTGTTTCCAACCCTCCGTAAGCATTTTGTCTGGTGGTGAATTGGGAAGGGGACATGCCAAGGGTGGCCATTAGTAGCAGCTTATGCTGCATGTATGTCCACTGCCTGTGTATCCCTTCTTCTTTGGACAGAGGCTTTCTCTGGATTTTTTTTTTAAAGCTGTAGTATTTGTTTTATGGCCTTTCAGGAACCTCAACATTGTTGCCGAACAAAGGAGTATCTAGATGGTTTCTTCCTTTAGCAGTAGCATAGCTGGCATTTGTAGTACACCTTCAGTTTATAAAGAATTTTCACGTTTGGTGCCTTATTTAATCCTCAGATGCTTATTGTACTGTGTACTGAAGGTGATGTACAGAAAAGGCACCAGAACCTACCTGCAGGGTCTAAGTAATATCACCTGGGAAACTTAAACATTTGAGCAATCATTAAGTAAGTAGGTAGGCACACAGACACCCATCCATCCATTCATCTGTCTATTCGTTGTCCATCCATCCATCCATCCATCCATCCATCCATCCAGTCATCCATGGAACTCATTCCCTACTATGAAGGACTGGTGGTCAGTCTATGAATTTTGACGAGTGCATGGAGTTCTTGTAACCATCACCACAATCAAGACATAAAAGAGATCTACCACCCCTGCCTGCTCAAAAAAAACTATTTAAAAAAAAAATTATTTTTGTAATTAAGCCTTTGCTCCACCCTTAACTCTTTGACAACCGCTGATCTGTCCCTGTAGTTTTGCCTTTTTCAGAATGTCATATAAATGGAATCATACACTTTTGAGTCTGGCTTCTTTTGCTTAGCGTAATGGATTTGAGATTTACCTGCACTGTTGTATAGGTCAATAGTTTGTTCCCTTTTATTACAGAGTAGTTGTCCATTGCATAGATGTATCACAGTTTTGTTTTTCATTCATTCCCAGTTGAGGGATATTTGGGTTATTTCTAGGTTTTAGTGATTATGAATAAAGCAGCAATAAACATTCAATATAGGTTTTTTATTGCGAACATAGATTTTTGTTACATGTAGATAAATATCTAGAAGTGGGATAACTAGGTCACATGGAAGTGCATGTTTAACTTTAAAACCAGAGTTTTCCAAAGTGGCTGTCCTATTTTGCATACTCACAAGCTACTCTGAGTCCTCACCTCCTGTGTATCCTTTGTGTTTTGTCATGCTGATAGTTAGGTTGTAGTGTTAAAAAAGAAGCAATAGGACTAAAATTGAATCACTTTTGCTAAGCCCCAGGTCAGCAAGCCAAGACTTCATATCAACCCAATCACAGTTCCAGCCTCCTCTAGGAGTGTAATTTTAACTGGTCAGTCTGGAATTTCCTGGTCAGCATCAGTAAGGTCATCCCCAAAAGAGGAGACCCTAAGCCTGAAGCTACCCATTCTTAGCTGCAAATTTCCCTTTCCCATCATCCCCTTTCTGCAGTTTGATGGAGCTCCCTTCTGTTTAATTGCTAGATGGGATGCCAATAAGATATTTAATATCTACTCAGCTAAACTAGCAGTTTTTCAATAGGAGTATTTCATTATAGTTTTTTCCTTTTTTCCTATTTGAGATTCCAAATAGGAGTATTTCATTATGGTTTTTAATTTTTATGTTTAATTTAATCTTTTTTTTTCTTTTAATTTTATTGTTGTTGTATTACATCCATCCCTTTTTTTCTCCCCTCTGTCCCCCTCCCCACCCACCCTTTCCCCCCAAAGTCAATCCCACCTGTTGTCCATGTCCATGGTTCCTTTATACTAGGTTCTTGTCTAAGCTGCTCCCCTTCTTTGCCTCTGCCTTCCCCCCTCCCCGCTACCCCTTTCCTCCTGACTACTGCAGGCCTATTCCTTGTATTCATACACTTGGTTCTGTGTTGCTTGTTGTTAGTTTTGCTCATTATTGTCCCGTAATGGGTGAGAACATATGATACCTGTCCTTCACTGACTGGCTTATTTCACTAAGCATAATATTCTCCAGTTCCATCCATGTTGTTGCAAAGGGTACAAGTTCCTTCTTTCTTTCTGCCATATA
>PVIW01005560.1:0-104106 GCA_004026585.1 Noctilio leporinus | reverse complement strand
ACCAAAGTTTTTTGATCCAATCATCCACTGATGGGCACTTAGGCTGTTTCCAGCACTTGGCTATTGTAAATAGTGCTGCTATGAACATAGGGGTACATAGGTTCTTATGAATTGGTGTTTCAGGATTCTTTGGGTATAGTCCAAGTAGTGGAATTGCTGGATCAAAAGGCAGTTCCATTTTTAGTTTTTTAAGGAAACCTCATACTGTTTTCCACAGTGTCTGCACCAGCCTACATTCCCACCAACAGTGCATGAGGGTTCCCTTTGCCCCACATCCTCACCAACACTTGTCTGTTGATTTGTTGATGATTGCCATTCTGACAGGTGTGAGATGGTATCTTATTGTGGTTTTAATTTGCACCTCTTTGATGACTAGTGATGTTGAGCATTCTTTCATATGCCTCTGGGCCCTTTGTATATCTTCCTCAGTGAGTTGTCTGTTCAGGTCCTTTGCCCATTTTTTAATTGGGCTGTCTTGTCTCCCTGGTGTTGAGTCGCATTAGTTCTTCATATATTTTGGAGATCAGACCTTTGTCTGAGGTATCATTGGCAATTACGTTTTCCCATACAGTTGGTCCCCTTTGAATTTTGCTGATATTTTCTTTAGATGAACAGAAACTTTTCAATTTGATATAGTCCCATTTGTTGATTTGTTCTTTGATTTCCTTTGCCCTTGGTGAAGTATCAGTAAACATATTTCTGCGTAGGATATCCGAAAGTTTACTGCCTATAGTTTTCTCTAGGACCTTTATGGTGGCACTGCTTATGTTTACATCCTTTATCCATCTTGAGTTTATTCTGGTGTATGGTGTAATTTGGTGGTCTAGTTTTATCTTTTTGCATGTTGCTGTCCAGTTCTCCCAACACCATTTGTTGAAGAGACTGTTTTTACTCCATTGGATGTTCCTTCCCCCTTTGTCAAATGTTAGTTGACCATAGAGTCCTGGGTTAATTTCTGGGCTCTCTATTCTGTTCCATTGATCTCTATGTCTATTCTTATGCCAGTACCAGGCTGTTTTGATGACAGTAGCCTTGTAGTATTGCCAAACAATAAATTTCTTAAGGTGACTGTTTAAAATATATATAGATTATAACAGAACAGTTACAATATGGTAATCTCAGGAAACAAGAATGAGAATAAAAGTAGTAATATAGTTAAAAATACCTCTAAATGAATGATTTAAATTTTCTTCAGTTTTAGCTAAGGAAACACATAGAAATGTAATGGTTATGCAAATTAATTATATATGTTAGGTATGTATAAACATATATGTGTGACTATAAAACAAATGGAATATTATGTAGAATATATATTCACACTCATATGTGTACATATATCCATCATCAAAATGAGTACATTGTACATGTAGTATGTAGCTTCATTTTTGTGTCTACTACTATTCTCATTTTATTAGCAACAAATTAAAAAATATAAGGAGAAATTTTCATTGGGTAATTTGGTCTTCTGTATTCTCTTTCAGCCTCACATTTATGGTTTCCTATTGCTATTGTTTTTGTGTCCAGAACTCTAGAATTAACACATACCCTAAAATAGTTGTTGATATTTTAAAAGCAGTGTGCCTTTGTAAAGGGTGCATGTGTATGCACAGGAGTATGGGCGAAAGTGGGAAAATGAATGTTTCATCCTTGACAGGAAGGCCAGTTAAAATTGTCAAGTATGATTAATCACTGCAATAGGAAATCAGATACTTGTTTATCTAACTAAACTGATGTTTTTGAACCATTTGCAGTACCTGACACAATTTTGACTAGTAGAAATAGAGCCATAAATGAAATTCAATTTTACCCTTAAAGGCAAACATGCAGAAAAGGTTTATCATTCTAGGACATGGTTCATAACCAGAAATGAAAATTTCTGTTTAGATGAAATGTTATTTAAACCACACCATTCACATACTTAAACCATAAGAAAGCAATTCCCCCATCTATTTCTTAGGGGAATAATGGTAGAGAAGTAAGGCTTGCTCTTATTCTTGGACTTACATAATTTCATATTGCATAATTTTAATAAACTTAATATCTGCTTTATGATAAATGATATTACAAGTCAGTGGAAAATAATAATTGATATAATGATGTTTAAGTTACTGTATATGTTTTTCAGTCACAAAATGTTATACTACCCCTCCCCAAAGAATACTATTTCTCAACTTATTTTACTTAGCATAAATCCTCTAGGTCAATCCATATTGTTGTAAATTGCAAGACTTCATGCTTTTATTGCTAAGTAATATATGTATGTATACTATATACATATATACATGTATATTTGTATACAGCATCTTTATTCATTAATCTATTGTTGGACACTTAGTTTGCTTCCTTATTTTGGCTACTGTAAATAATGTTGCAATTAACAAAGGGGTTCATATATCTTTTCAAGTTACTATATTATTTTTTTTACATAGATTTCCAGAAGTTGGATATCTTTTGGGTTGGTTATATGGAAGGTGGGGCACAACAAAAGTGAAGGGGCATAAGAGTACAAATTTCCAATTATAAAATGAATAGATTATAGGGATATAATGTACAGCATAGGGAATATAGTCAATAATATAATAATAGCCTGTATGGTGTCAGGTTGCTATCTTATTGTGGTGATCATTTCATTAAGTATATGAATGTTGAATAACTAACTATGTTTTACATCTGTAATTAATATATTGTATATTAACTATACATTTAATTGAATAATTCCAGAGTAGCTATCAAGTTATCAAGTTAACTCCACAATATATAAGGAAGAATCCTTAGACAAGTATTATTTGTATTATTAGAGCAAAATCAACCTTCCTAATATCCCAACAAAAGGCAGAAAAAAATAAGGAAAGGAATGATGGGTTAGACTATGTTAAAATAGTCTTCATCATTTGGAAAATGATGAAGAAATATAAAAAGCTATTGTCAAATCAGAAAAAAATATTTGCAATTCATTTGATGTATTTGACATATGAATAGTTCAAACAAGTCAATAAGAAAACATTAGTAGTCTGATAAAAAAATGGACAAAATGCATTGGCAGGAAACATTAAGAGCCTCATTGGTTACTAAATGTATTAGAATCTCTACTGTTCATAAACAAAATACAAAAACATTACAGAAAATTATTTAAAATTATTCAAAATACTTCAACAAAATTTGTAGTATGGATATATTTATAAGTAAATATATGTCTATTAAACTATAGGTTTATATTTGTGTAGTTTGTGCCTATTAATTCTTTAAAACTTATGCATTTTCAAATTTTATTCATACTTCAGAATATATGTTGTAGTATTGACAGCATTCTTTGAAATATAAACTCCCATATCACTTGGTTCTAAATTTTATACAGGATATTGAACAAAATGCCTTATCAGAAACTATTTCAATCATGGTTTTATTTTTTAGTTTAATTTCTTCTCTGGTCTTAACTGATAGAGAAAGATTTTTTTAACAAACCTTTCCGATGTACCTTTTATTTTATTGGAAAGAACTTGTATTTCTTTAAGCATTTTGTTGCCTAAGTGCAATAAGTATCCAGCAGTGAAGTGTAGTAGAACAGATGCCTATTGTGACATATGAGATGAACGTCCTTCCTTAAGCACGCAGAGGCATGCAGGGCATCTGGCGGCTGCACATAGAAGTTAATTATGTTCCCAAATGTGTTTCAGTGTATTACATAGACTTTCGAGGCAGAAACCCATTATTCCTTCACATGGGGGGTTTTGCTTAATTAAGAAGTTTAAGTTAGACTAGAATTTGGAAGTTACTAAATTCCCTGCTTGAGACAGAGCCTGAAAAGGTGATGTTAACCACTGAGTAAGTACTACAGTGGCTAAGTTATGCAGACAGAGCACCTGATGTGGAAGAAAAATCGCATGTGTAACACAAGAGAATGTTGTAAAGTTGAGCCTAATCAAGCATGTGATGATGAGGAATACATAAGTAAAATTGAATTCAGAGGACTAAAATTTGGGGAAGTTGATTAAAAGAAATTAATGAAGGTGATCTTTAAGAAAATAGGGCTTAATGTAAACAGTGCTGAAAACAAAGGCATTTGCTAAGCATGGGGAAAATAGCATGCATACTGTGTCAGGAAATAATTTGGCAAATGTGCATACTGCCAGGGGTATAACATATGCAAATATCGGGCCTCTTGAGGCATAGCAACTAGAGTTCCTTTAATATTGTCTAGGTAGCCTTGGATACTCCTTTTTAATTTTAGAAAAGGCTTTCTACTTGAGTGCAAGGAGTTAACATCAAGGACATGACATTTTTCAAGAATCTATATCAAAATGTTGAGCAATAGCTTAATAGTAGCTAAAACCTTTTAAAACTATATGATAAAATATTTATATAATGTAATATTTCATTGCTGGAGTTAGCAGTGCATTATACATAATTTTACTTTTTAAAAATTTCTTAGTTGTAGTAGGTGGAATAATGGCCTCTCAAAATATCCACATTCTAAATCCCAGAGGCTGTGAATATATTATATCACATGACAAGGGAGAGTTAAGGTAGCAAGCAGAATTAAGGTTGTTAATCATCTGACTTTTAAATGGGAAGATTATCCTGAATTATCAGTGTGGGCCCAATGTACTCACAGGAACCCTTGTAAGAGAGGCTGAAAGACGATACTAAAGCAGGGGGGATGACTGAAGCAGAAGTTGGTGTGATAAGCTTTGTAGTTGGAGGCAGGAGCCAGGAGCCAAGGTGTATACTGGACCTCGAGAATGATTCTCCGCTAGTTTCAAGAAGGAACGTAGCCCTGCTGACGACTTGATTATAATTCATTAAAACTCATTTTGAACCTCTGATCTCCAGAGCTTTAAGAAAAAAACAAAATCTTGTTTAAAGCTACTGAGTTTGTGTTAATTTGTTATAGTGGCAGTAAAAAACTAACACATTTAAACAATATTTTTGCTACAGATGGTTGCTATCAATTTGAGTTGAACATTCCGGGAAAAAGTTTAGCTTTCTGAAGAAAGATTTTCATAACAGAGGAATTAGAACCATAGAGAAGTGAACTTGTTCCATTCAGAAAGATCATGTATACAAATGAACACTGTGTGGGTTAGTAAGAAAAGTGTGTTTATTTATTTATTTATTTAATATGGAATGCTTCACGAATTTGCATGTCATCCTTGCACAGGGACCATGCTAATCTTCTCTGTATCGTTCCAATTTTAGTATATGTGCTAACAAAGCGAGCACCAAAATTATTTTTTTAAGGCTAATTAAAAGTGTCCTATTATATGAGGCTTGGATGGTTCATTTAAGATTGTGTTGGGATATTCATCTTTCTGGCACTATAAAGTCATTAATAAATTTAGCTTAAGAGTGCCATAATTCAGGATCATTTAAATCTATGCTCCTAACAAGGGTTAGGATTGTGAGAGCAGCTTGAGTTATTTAAATTAAAGGCCAGAATATGCAGCAATACAATATCCATTGATAATCCAATTTCTGCTATGCGTTCTAATAATGTACTCACCACCATTTATGTTTAGGGCATTATGTTAGGTAATGCAGACATAGTCTAGCCATAGAAGCAGATGGTAAGTGTGACAACAGTGATAGATAAACTGCATGGGAGGTGGGAGGAATAAAATTTAGAAATTGGTGTTTTTGACACCAATTCTGACAGCTTTCCAGAACAATAAAATTAAAATACAATTATGAAAAGATGAATCCATTCAAGATCATTAACTTGATGATAGGTTAAAAACTAATCATTTTTTAAACTCAAAGAATGTTTCTTTCATTTTCTTTACCAATATTTTGTGGCAAATAAAGAATATATTTTAAAGATATAGATTTCTGTGTTACATTAATACACAAGTACATAGAACTGTGAATGCGTATTTCAGCAGAACTGACACATTGAGCATAGACATGTGCCAAACAAGCTTTTTAAAATTAAATTTTTTGGGGTGGTGATGGTTAATAAAATTATAAAGGTTTTAAGTGTACAATTCTATGATGCATCACCTATATTGTGTGTGCCCACCATCCAAAGTCACATATTCCATTACCATGTATTTGACCCTCTTTTTCCTTTTGAAATTCCTCTCATCCTCCTTCCCTCTGATTTTTGTTTGCTTGTTTGCCTTATTTGTTCATTTGTTGCATTTAGTTTTATATCCCACATATGAGTGAAATCACATGGTTCTTAACTTTTTCTGTCTGACATTTCAATTAGCATGATATTGTCAAGGTTCATCCATGTTGTTACAAATGGCACTATTTTATCTTCTGATTAAAGTTTCAAATATAGTGCACCTTTGGATTTGATTTGTCTTATAAACAGCTCATAGGAAACTAGAACACAAATCTGACAGATACATTGATCATCAAGTCTGTTGGGGGTATGTTTGTTTATGCTGGGAATAGAGCCTTTGCTACCCAAGGAATGAAATTCTTAAAATTTTTCTGTAATGTGGAAAATACCTGGTTGAAATTAATAGTACAACTTTGTAACAAACATTGTCTCCAATTAGGCTTTACAATTTCTTTATTTGATTAATCACTTCAGATTCATAACTTAAAATTATTTTTTTAGTAACTTAGAAAACTCCCTCTGAAGGTGTTTTACAAAGTGATTCCTGAATTTCCAAAATCTCCTTTTCAAAACTCTAAACAATTATGTTAAGTAAAATTCATGTACTCTTTCTTGTACATTATTACTAAAACCACATATTGTAGGTTTGACATGTTTAAAAGTTGTTAAGGTATTTGCCAGGAACAGTGTGTCTCACAGTTTACAATATCTGATTAATCTAATTAAATCTTAGCAGTAATTGAATTCAGCAAAAGTAACAGTGATGAATCTCAGTTCATGACTTGAAATATCTCCACCAAACACTTTAAAACAATTTTTAAGTTCACTAATTTGGTCCTAGTTGGAGGTACTTAAAAATGAGGTTGAGATGAACTTGTCAGATATCATATACTAACATTTTATAGTCTCAATTTCTGTCCATCATTAAGAAAATCATTATTTCCAATAAACCTCAATACAATTGCTTTGACTATAAATGATTTTACTAGTTTCTAATACTTTTATTGAGAAGTTAGCTTTATTTCTCTTTTGGGTAAGTGCTCTCAAATAGGGTCCTAATTTTTAGTGTGAATAAAACTTGAGTGCACTTAAGGCTGCTGGAAGAATGGTCATTATTCTCTCTGTACATGCCATAGCAAAGTCTCCTAGTGGCTAACTGATGAAGCTGCAAGAACATAGTCTGTGTTAAAATAATGAACTTTACATAAATTTATTTACCTTAGATAGTTTCTGCTGAACTGGAAGAGTTTACTCTATTTCTCTGCACTTCTTGAGGTTGGGAAGCAGATGTTATGGGTTTTGAGGAATGGTGAAGTCTAGAAAAAGTTCTATATTGCTAAATTTACTGTTCAGCAGGATAAGTCAACTAAAATCAACATAAATGTAACCTGTGGGAAGAATCCATCTTCTTCAATTTAAAACTGAAGAAAATGTTAGGTTAAATAACTAGTACAGGTCTTTGCCAATTAATAAATGAGCCAACCAGTGTCCAGGTTTTTTGATTTTAAGACTATTGCTCATTCAATGACCTCTTCCATGTAGAGCCATAGATAATTACAATCTAATACCAGAAGGTAGTACAAAGTGTATGTAGCACATAGAATACTTTTAAAATGAAAACAGTGTTTTCTGTTTCCTTTTTCAATCCATATACAAAAAGTATTTTATGGAATTTCCCAAATTCTGTGACAGCTATAAGAGAGCAGAGAGTTTGATAACTTAGACTTCTAAACTACAGCAGCAAAGAATTATGGAAAGCAAGAGACATTTTATATTGATTTAACACTTTCTCATTTTCCCACTCATTGTAGCTTCCTCTGAAGTAAAATGCTGTATATTTGTTTGTCTACTTTGGAGTCTATAATTAGAAAAAGATAGAGCAATGGCTGAAGATCTTTGAAAAATGCCAATCTACCTCTGTGGTGTGTGTGTGTGTATGTGTGTGTGTGTGTGTGTGTGTGAGAGAGAGAGAGAGAGAGAGAGAGAGAGAGAGAGAGAGAGAGATAGCTTTTCCTAATTTCATGTTTATTTTTTAAATTTAAATCTAGGTTAGTTTTCTCTAGGAAGAAAAACAGCAATTCAAAGATGCAAGCTATTTTTGTATAAAGCAAGTATACACCTATTTGAAAATGCAGACATTATGTCTGCCTATACTTCCCTAAATAGATCTTTTATCTTAACAAGTATTAACTTCATCTTCACAGAATTTAATTTGAGCCAGTGAACTTTTACTTAGATGCTGTATGCTGGCCAATCAAGCATTGAGCTTCAAATATAGGTGATTTCCACTTCCTTAAAACGACTGCCAGCCCTGTGTTACTTTTGATACCCGGCCAATGGGTATAAAATATTATATTCTAATTCCTCAATATATTTGAAGGTTATGAGATGGTTTGTGACTTGGAACACAACTTCAAAAATGCAATCTGCAGCTTGATAAATAAGACAGTAGTATGCACTTGAGTGTGCATGAGTGTGTTTATGTGTTTCAGTGGACTTACAATGCTCATTGGATAAGACAAAGTAAATCTTGTAGTTCAGGGAAAAGTTTAGAAGAACAAGAAATTATCTAGTCTGCAAGATTTTGAAAGATACTGTACATTGGAATTGAACTATAGCTTTGTTAAATCTTAATTTTACATAGCACTTACTAAGCTACTGGAAACTGTTAAAACTGACTTTTGCTAAGTTCTGCATTGCCTTTTAGATTCCTTCAAAGTGAATCTTGGTTTACGCTAAATGATACCTTTTCTGTGTCCTTCCTAAGTTGAGAGGAGCCTTTCTTTATCCTCCCATGCCATACATCCAGAAGATGTTCTTACTGTCCATTCCCTCTTCCAGGTTGCTAATTTATCTCCATCCGGCAATCATACTGTTCCTTTGAAATGAGAAACACTTGGGAACTATAGCTCTGCTCTTTGTATATCATTGACACAACAAATCTCCTAGTCACTGTTGTCATTTATTTAAGTCTTTAGATCCTTGCTCAAAATCTTCTTTAAACAAGTGCTTTTGTCATTTTCAGTAACTTCAACATCCATGTGGAAGGACCATCAAAATCTCCCATTTCCTCTGTTTCTTGACATCCTTACTTCCACTGAATTTTTTCTGTTCTACACTTTAGTCACACCTCTAACTGTCAAATCTGAGACATTTTCTGTAACCACCAAAACCTTGATGGCAAGTATCCCACCTTTTGGACATCAGTCTCTTCTGTCTTGTTTGCTCAGGTAACCTCATTACTACAGTTTTCATCTCCACAGCTGTTGTTCTTCCCTTATAATCCATGAGTATTTTTCTGTCTTCAAATTCCATGTTTCAAATTTTAGATGTCATGGTTTATCTTTAGCAAATATCTTACCTTGCAAATTTGCTGAATTCCAATTAAAAGGACAATTAATTGATTTCTATTTTTTTATACAATCTTCCTTTACATGTTTCTTTGGGTTCCATTCTAATCACTCTTCTCTCTCTACACACATTCTCTCTATGTTCTGAGAGAATGCTAAGGAGCTAGTGATTTTCAGTGTTAGAGTCTAGCCTAGACTTCCTCAGAGAATCCATGCCTCACTTATCAATAGCACATAGACACTTCAGAGAAAACAAGTCCTAGGAAATGATACCACCAACTCACTCAGATAAAAAAGCCAGGAGATGGGTTATTTTTGTGTCTTCTCTCTATGTTTTCATAATATTTAATCCAAATGTCTTGTCTAGCAAGATCCAGATCTTTTCTTACCAACTCTATTATTCCTAGTCCAACTACTTAGTCTACCTAATTTCATTCTTGACTTCCTATACTCTATTAGCTACATAGAAACCAAAATAATGTCTTGAAATGTCTATTAGTTTATTATGTCTCTCCCTACCTCTCCAGTGTACCTGGCCTAAAACACACATTGTTTATTACTATCAATAGAGCCCTGCATAGTTTCCTATCTTCCGTCTTTCAGTTACAACTCACAAGTCTTTCTCCCTGCTTCACTCCAACCAAATTTAATGTTTTCAATCTTTTCTATGTACATGCTAAGATTGTCCTCACATTAGGGTCCTTGAATAGTCTAGTTTCACTTTCTAAAAGACTTTTCCCCACTATATGCAAAAGTAGCTCCTAAGTGTAAAGCTCAGGTCAAAGCTTAACTAATGTCACCAGAAAATACAGTTTAAATTAATTCTACCTGATGTTCCCCTAATACCCATGTTGTGTATTCAGGTCCTTGTTGGATTTTGCATATGAGCACATTTTATATTATTTCATCTCTTTGTTTACTTGGGTTCTGCTTCTGACTTCTTTTCTAGGTTTTGAGCCCTAGCATGTAAGTTAGCTTTCTTGTGCACCACTATAGCTCAGTAGTTAGTATGTCTTACAATATTTGTTGAGCAAATTAATAAAACTTAAGACTACTATATCCAGCGGAGTTCACCATCAAGTAATTTCCTGTAGCTACCAAGGCTCAAAGGCTCTCTGCCCTACCTTACCAAAAGAGATGTGGGTCAGGGAACCTGGTCGGGGGATGGCTTATCAATAAGTCCACTAGAGAGACTGTCGGGATATACAGGAATAGTTTTATACTACTTTAATAATTCCACGGTGTTAAGGAGAAGAATCACTCTTCCTCTCTGGAAAGGTTAGGCTGTTATGGCTCCACTGGGCTCGCAAACATTAGGATGATGACTGCTAAACTTGTTTTAGGTTTCTTAGAAATATTCATTAAAAATTAGATATAGATGACCAATAATTATTTTACGTTGTATTTCACCAAATAGTCTGAATATGGAGATTTCTTTCATTAAGATTATAAAAACTTTAAATTTATATGAAATCGATTTTTCTATAATTTTAAAGTATCATATTATTCATAACTTTATGATAAAATAAGCACTTGAAGATTTAGTATAATGCATATTCAAAAAACCTCATCTCCAATTCAGCATGTACACAGTGATGCAATACCTGTACATTATCCCAGTTATCCTGGCTTATTTTAAAGTGGAACATTTATGGATCATACTTTATGACAGACTACATGTTTTGTTACATTTCCAGATGACTGATGTCTTATAATGCCAATTGATTAGTGATTTAATGGTATACCTTGAACTAACTACAAAATAGAATTTTAATGTTTTGTAGCTTATAGGGACTTTAGGGAATTTTTATTTGTCCATAAGTAGAGAGTGAATCTTAAAGAGATAAATTGTCAAACATATTAATGGGGCCACCATCCAAATGTCCTTTCATTGTCCATTGCCTGTGCTTGTCATTCAAAAGCATGGTGGTCTATAGCAATACTTTCAGCCTGTGAATTTTAGCCTGTTGAAAAATAAATAAAATAGAACCATGGGCATGGAAACATGGAACAGACTGAAAATGACCAGAGGGGAGGAGGATAAAGGTGGAAAAAAGAAGAAGGGACAAAAAAAAAAAAAAAAAGAAAGAAAAAGAAAAAGAACATGTATGAATGATCCATGGACAAGGACAACAGTGTGGAAATTGATGGTAGGAGCAGGAGAGGGGGTAGAATGGGTGGAAGAGGGCAAAGGGGGACAATTGGGATAACTGTATTAGAATAACAAATACATAAAATGAATATAAATTAATTCATGAGTTATATCTATATGTATGTTTTGTACCTGTTGTAATATTAATTTGAACATTACAGCCCTTCATTTATTACCGTTGCATGACAGGTATAGTTTGGACTTAGATGTTACCTATGAGAATTTACTATTGTGAAAAAAGACCCCTTTTAAAGATGACGCTATGGCACCTAGTCCAAAAACAAGGTTAAAGTGAGGCTCCAGTATATATCTTAATCTAAATTATTCGTGAATGTACATCATGTGATGGCTTCTAATAAAAATTTCCCCTTGAAAAAAATCAATGTTAATAACTGGAACTCGAGAGCTGTAATGGGCTCTGCTATGTTTTTCTGGCTCCCATTGTGTTCCTATAATACACTGAGAAGAGGAATTGATACCCTGTGAGCTATGGCCACTTCCTAATCCCATTTGATTCTTCAGTCTTTAGTTTTAAAAGGGTGATCAGACAGGTTGCTGCATAATGGGGAAGTTGAGAAAAAGGAACCCAATCTCACTGAAGAAACACTCAATAAAGAAATCTATTGCCAAGAGAAGGACTTGCAAGAAACATTTTTCCAGAAAACATAATTTTCTTTAAAGAAGCTACTGTCAAAACTTACACTAGAAGCTGACTAGAGCCACTCTATAGATCACAATGGGATAGCAAATCTAAGGCATTACTTATCTGGATGCAGAAATAGATTTTAAAGGACCAACTTTATACATACATACATGTAACTTAGCTGGTTGGTTGGGTCTGTGGCTGGAGAGAAAAAAAATATCTAGGAGAGATCCTTGTAAGAATTGGAACTATTGGGAGAGAGCCGAAGAATTTTTTTGAAGTTGGCTGCAGATACAATCCAGAGATGTTCTGTAGAAGTGGGCCTGATACCTAGGACATTGCACTTGCATTGGTGGTAGGTTTTCTACAAGCAGGACTGTTAATTTCAGGGTTGTTCTTCTTAGTGGCACCTCTAGATGTGAAGCATCCCTGCAATGAGTTGCTATCACTCAGGGCTCCACCTGACAGAACAACATCACAGAGATAAGCTGGGGAGCTGAAGTATTTCATCACATCATGTAATACTGTTTGCTCCAAATCCTTGCTCAACCAAGCAAATTTCCCTATTAGGTATGGCAAGATATAATACACTATACATTCTTAAGATCTATTTTCTTTCTTTGGTGCCCTTCAAATTAAAGGAAAAGACACTATTGAGTCAAGGTGAGTCTATATAATCATTATCAATGAGAAGTTCTAAGTTTATTCTGCTCACTGAATATCAAATCTATTGTATGGGCAGAAAGGCACAATGGATCCAACTGTCCATGTTTTAGGACCTATCCCAGTCTTTAAAGAGTAACAGGTACAATTAAAAGTAAATAAAGTAGTTGTTTTTTATTTCCTTTTTTGCTCATATGTGTGGAAAGAGCTTTTAAAAATCAGATTTATAGAAGCTATGGCATGTCATTATGGTAAATGTTACTTTATTTTTCTAGTTGATCTAGCTTCCTCTTTTATATGTATTTTATTTTACTTTAATAAATTCTTTTAATTTTATTGGTTTTATCTTATGTGAATATAGTTGTTGATTAATGTAGAAGTTTTATAGAAAGTTATTTTTTAATGGCAGGAGCAGCATATAGATAATCTGTCCTAGAAACTTGACATTTTTGATATAATTAGTTTTCTATAAACATCAAATTGGAGGAAATGGTTACATTTTCTTTTGATTATAATACAATTTGAAAGACATCTGTTCTTTAAAATTTTAGTAAAATGTATACTGGTGTTTCATATGCCAGTATTTTCCTAAAGAGTATTTTAAGATTTTTAAAATACTGCCTTAATTCACTATAGAATAACAAAAAGAGGCATTTAAAATTACTACTTTGTGTAGGTTAGCAGAAGTTAAGAAAACAATAAATAAAAAATACTCAAAAGTAGTTCACTGAAGGGTGTTTAAAATGTGAATTTTGACATTGCTGGGACCAATAAAAATAGTTGTGCATTGATTAGAATGTGACAAATATATATAAATTAATGGTTAAAAGAGTTTGTACACATACACACATGCACAATATACACAGATACACAAACATGCATTCCACTAAGATGAGTCTTTGGCAACAATTTCCTAACCTACTCCCTGATCCCTAAACAAATCATCGCTATTATTCATTTTTAATGTCATTCATCTTATTCAATGCAAAATTATTAGTAATGCTAATGTGTGTTGAAAGGGGTTGAAATTTTCCCTGAATAACCCAGTTTACTCTGGTAAGAGTTGATGCTTTTAGGGATTAACTGTCATCACTTAAATGTCATATAATTAAAAAATGTTCAAGTTTAAGGTATTTATTTGGGAAAAATGCATGAGGTTCTATATACAAGCTGGCTTATTTCCTCTTTTCACCATCCTTTGTGTTACAACTACTGGTCTGTAGTTGGGAGATGTGGAACTAATTCCTACTGGTGTGAACCTGTTCAGAGCAAAGGCTCTGAAGTCATCCTGTGTCAGCTCATCTCATGACTTGGGAATTGTGTAACTTTTCTCTATGTATACAGTTCTGTTTTCTCAGCTGTGAAATGGTGTTTCTGAAAGTGCCTAGTTTATAGGATTTCTGTGAGAACTAAATGAGACAAAAGATATAAGGCATTTAGCATAATAAAATTATTTTGATTATAATAAATTTTCAAGAGCCCCAACGGGTGTGACTCAGTGGGTTGGATGTCTTACTGCAAACCAGTATGATTCCTGGGCAGGGCACATGCCTGGGTTGCAGGCCAGGTCCCTGACTGGCAAGCAGCAATCAACTGATGATTTTTCTTGCACATTGATGTTTCTCTCCTTCCCTTCTTCTCTCTCTAAAAATATAAATAAATTAAATCTTTAAAAAAGAAATAGCTATTAGTACCAAAACCATCATCATCATTTTGTTGTTATGAAAATATTGTTGCAACCTTCTTGGTCATTTAAAATGAGGAAGGTGGTTAGATGATCCTTAAATTTCCCTTAATTTCAGATACTGAGTCTGAAATGACATATTGTAAAGTGTAATTCTCCTCTCCCTTGATGTAGAAGAAAAGGAGAAGGAGAATTTCTGGGAGCCTAGATTTCCTTCCAAGGTTTCTAGAATTTTGATTATGTAATATTTTGAATATAGGGTTTAATCTGGAAATCAATAAATTTACTTAGGTCCATAATTTGTCAATTGAGGAGAAGTTGGAATTTGTGATACTCTCTAACTGAAGATTTTTCTTGATAACAATTTAGATTGTAGTCTTGCAATTTCTTAATTTAGGCCATGGCATTTATCATTCTTATATAATATTATGTAGTATTACATACTTGTGCACATATAAAAATGTACAGTTTTAACTATTTTACATGGTTACATACGAAACATATAGTATTATAATATTAAACCTACCATTCTGCAACTTGATATTTTTAACTTTATAACTGACACATAATAGATGTTCCCATACATCCCACTTTGCCCACTTCCACCCAGCCCTTCTCCCCCTCCCCTCTAGCCATCACCACATTGTTGTCTGTATCTGTAGGATATGTGTATATGTTCTTTGGCTAATTCCTTCAAAGTCTTTCATCCAGTCTCCCCACCCACCTTTCCCTTGGACAGCTGTCAGTCTGTTCCACATATCCATGCCTCTGTTTCTGTATTGTTTGTCAGTTTATTTATTTTTATTAAATTCTAGATATAAGTGAGAACATATGGTATTCGCCTTTCTCTGACTGGCTTATTTCACTTAGCATAATAATCTCTAGGTACATTCATGCTGTTGCAAAAGGTAAGATTTCCTTCTCTTTTACTGTTGCATAGTATTCCATTGTGCTTTTTTATCTATTTATCTATTAATGGGCACTTAGGCTATTTCTAGATGTTGGCTACTGTAAATAACACTGCTATGAACATAAGGGTACACATATTCTTACAAATTGATGTTCTGGGATTGTTATGATATATTCCTGACATGGGGTCACTGGATAAAAATGCAAATGCGTTTTTAATTTTTTGAGGTTACTCCATACTGTTTTCCACAGTGGCTGCACCAGTCTGCATTCCCTCCAACAGTGCTCAAGTGTTCCCCTTTTTCCATATCCATGATGGCACTTGTTTGTTGATTTATTGATGATAGCCATTCTGGCAGATATGAGGTTATATCTCACATTTAATCATTTAATTTGCATTTCTCTGATAATCAGTGACATTGAGCATCTTTTCATATGTCTTTTGGTCATCTGTACATATTCTTTGGGGGAATATCAGTTAAGGTCCTTTGCTTATTTCTTTTTATTGTTGTTCTATGATAGTTGTCTCATTTTCCTCCCATGGCTCTTTCCAGCCCACCTACCTCTCCCTTGTCCCATAATCAATCCCTATCTTCTTGTCCATGCTCATAGTCCTTTATACTAGTTCCTTTCTAAGACCCTTCTCCTTCTTTTCCCTTCTCTCTCTCCCCTCTGGTTACTGTCAGTCTGCTTCTTGTTTCCATTTCTCTTGTTCTATTTTGCTCATTTGTTTGTTTTGCTCATTAAGTTCCTGTTTTAGGTGAGGTCATATGATATTTACTTTTCACTGCCTTGCTTTTTTTAAAAATTGGACTGTTTGTCTTTTTAGTATTTTTTTCCTCAAATATATTTAATTTATTTTGCTTAAAAACACTTTTCCTAATTTTCCCACAATCTTCCCCCTCCACCCAGTACCCCATTTCCTTCAGCAATGCCCTCCTTAGTTCCTGTCTGTGTGTCATGCATATAAGTTCTTTAGCTTCTCCATTTCCTTTATTCTTCTTAACATCCCCCTGTCTATTCTGTAACCACCAATGTGTAATTTTTTCCCCCTTTCACGTCCAGACAATTCACCATTTAATTACTGCCTTCTGTCAGCTTCTCAAATCATATTAATACAAAGTTTTCTTTTTGTTATTTCAAAATGCCTACATTAATTCATTTGTTTAAAGAATTACTCTTTTAAGTAATATGAATTTCAATATTACCAAACACATGCAAAAATATGTTTACACACATACATATTTTTACACATATTTAAAGTACATACTGGATTTTGAAGAGTAATACAAAAAATTTAAAATATGCTAATAGCTTATATAGTTATTACATGTTAAATGAAGTATTTTAGATATAGTGTAGTAAATTAAGCAGTTTTTTCTTCATTAATACTTATTTTACTCTGGAATGCTATTTTTGTGAAATATATCACAAAAATGGTGTATTGTGGAACTCACTTTTCAATTTTTTAAAAAAGATTTTATGTATTATTTTTTAGAGAAGGGAAAGGAGAGAGGGAGAGTGATATCAATATATGGTTGATTTTTACCTGCCTCCAGCTATGGACCTAGCTGGAGACCTGGCTTGCAAACTGGTTATGTGCTCTGGCTGGGAATCGAACCAGCGACCTTTGGGTTTTCAGGCTGGTGCCTTATCCATTGGCCACAAGCCAAGGCCAAACTCACTTTTGTGAAAGTTGTCCTAAAGACAGTGCCAAAGCCATAGTAAAATATGAATTTGGTTTTTTAGTCGGATCCTCCCCACTCCATCAATACAACTCGACTTTATTTTAAGCTACTGGAACTACTGGAACTGGAACTACAACTTATTCTCTTTGGATTGATTTGTTTTTGTGTGTGTGGCTGTGCACAGGTTTTACTTCTTTCTATACCCTCTGTTTTTCCTCTACATGTATTTTACAAGTTGAAGCCTTCAGAAATAATGGCACTTGCAGTGCTCAGCCGGTTGCCAGAATAGAAATTATTATGTCTACTAAGTTGAGGTAAAAAAATAAAGCTCCCCAGGATTTAAATTTTGTAGAATAGTATTCTAGCTATTTTTTGAACTTGTGGTTGACTTCCTATGTGGTCCTAAACTAACCCTTGAACTATTTAAGAGTCTGTTGAGGTACAGATTAGGTATGTTCACATTTCAATAACAAAGTTTACTATAGCATTAATTCCTTTTGCCAAGCATCCCCAGTTTGGGGGCCTTCATAACTGGAAATGTATATCTCCGCGATATATTTGAAAGGAATCTCATCTAATTTACATGCTAATATGAGAATATATATTGCTTATGTACACGAATCATATAGTTTAGTAGTTTGCAACTTCTATCCAATCTGGTCTTCATTCTCAGCATCTTTTCTAACCTAAAAATTGACTGATTTCACAACATACCAATAACCAGTTGGTTGCTATTTAAAATATAAATTGCTAACAAAATCTATATACTACACACCCACAAATAAGCACATATTTTGTAACAGTGAATAAGAAAGATAGCATGTATTCTATGTTATATACATCCACATTTTCTTACTTTTTTCTTCTTCCTTAACTGCATTCAATTTTTCTGAGTTATAGCAAATAACATATTCTCCCATAATGTGAAATAATTCCAGTCTAAGAAAACTTAACCTGCAGTAATGCAGATACAAGTAATATACAAAATTATACTTTTAGTAAAATCTATTTATAACAAGATCATTTTAAAGCATTCATAAAACTGGTTCATATCCGTTCAAATACCCTATGTCTTTTGATTGATGCATTTAATTCATTTACCTTTAAGGTTATTATTGATAGGTACTTATTTATTATCTATTTTTCCCTTTGTACCTGTGTTCCTGTCTGTCTCTCTGTTTCTTCATCTTCTTAAAGCAGACCCTTTAGCATCTCTTGCAATGCTGGTTTGGTGGAGATGTATTCTTTTAGCCTTCTTTTGTCTGGAAAACTTATTTCATCTTCCATTTTGAATAAAAGCCTTGCTGGGTAGAGTATTCTTGGTTGCAGGCCTTTGTTTTTCATTGCTTGAAATCTTTTTTGCCATTCCCTTCTGGCTTGTTGTGTTTCTGTTGAGAAATCAGCTGATAACCATATTGGAGCCCCCTTGTATGTTATTAGCTGTTTCTCTCTTGCTGTTTTTAGGATTCTCTCTGTATTTGAAATTTGCCATTTTAATTATGATATATCTTGGAGTGGACCTGTTTGGGTTCATCTTCATTGGGACCCTCTGTGCTTTCTGACCTTGCATGACTTTTTCTCTACTCAAGTTAGGGAAGTTTTCTGTCATTACTTTTTCAAAGGGGTTTTCTATCCATTGCTCCTCCTCTTCTCCTTCTGGTATCCCTATGATACGGATGTTATTATGTTTCGTGTTATCCTGCAGCTCTCTTAAAACCTCTTCATTCTTTTTCAGTCTTTTTTCATTTTATTGCAAAGCCTGGGAATTTTTTTCTACATTAACTTCCAGTTTGATGATCCAATCCTTTGCTTTCTCTAGCCTGCTTTCATTTCTTCTACTGTGTTCTTCAATTCAGAAATGGTATTCTTCATTTCCTCCTAGCTCTTATTGATGGTTTCTATGTCCTTTTTAATGCTGGTGTAGTTCTCAGTAAGTTCCTTATAGCTTCCCTGGAGTTCTTTTTAGTTCCCCTGGAGTTGTTTGTAGTTTTCTTTGAACTCAACTGAGCTCATTGAGCTTCTCTATAATCATTATTTTGAATTCCATGTCTGATAGGGTACTTGCCTCTCTTTCATTTTGCTTTCTTCCTGGGGATTCCTCCTTTCCTTTCACTGAGGATTTATTTCTTTGTCTCCCCATTTTAGGTGACTGTTGTTTGTTTCTGTTTACTGGATTAGTCTGCTTTGGCTTACTGTCTTAGTGGTGTGACCTTCAGTGGTGTTGATGTGCACTTTTTTTACTTCCTGGCTCTGTGCTTGGTGATGTCTACTCCTGTCCCATTCTGGGCCTAGTTAGCTAGTGGTAAACTACCAGAGATCTATGTCTTTGTTTGTCTCCTTTAGTTTTTAATCCAATCAGCCTGTAATTAGTGGTCAATTTTAGGCACCTATGGGTGAGACAGAAGAATTCAGTTGTTAATCCAATCAATTTGTGATCTGAGGTCAGGTTTAGGCACTGCTGGGTAGGGTGGATTAATTCCTATGGGTGGGGCTGTGGCTTCCCCTCAGGCTTTGGAGAAGAGTGGTCTTCAGGCTGTATTGGGGATGGGTCAGCACTGGACTCACTGGCTGCTCCCTCAGCTCTCCCCCCATTGCTACTGACCCAAACTTTCCCCAAGCATCTTTAGTCCACTCTGCCCTTTCTCTGCTGGAGCCCAGGGTAGGTGGGTGCCGCTGTATTTTTGTGCATGGTCCCTTTAAGAACTCAGTCTCTTTATCAAGCTGGCTAAACCTGGCGACTTTTTACTTTTCACAGCTGGGTGCTATCAGCTGTGTTACTGTAGGCTGGGAAGCCCAGTTTGGGGTTTAGATCCCACCCTTATCAAATGGAACCCTGGCTGCTGAGATGTTTCTCTGTCCCTTCAGTTGCCGCCTATGGGAGCCCCACCAGCCTTTCATGGTTCTGCACTTTCTACCAGTCACGTTGTGATGAAGCAGCTTCTTCTGTTCCGTCCATGGTAATAAGCTTTCTCTGCAGTTGGTGATCTGTTGGTTATTCCGGATGATTTATCCCCAGTTAAGTTCTAATTCCAGTTTGGTGTTGGGAGAATATTGGTGTAGACCCACTTACTCCTCTGCCATCTTGGTTCTTCTCCCTTGAACTTTGTCTTCTTAGTATTGACTTGTATAAATTATTTATATATTTCAGAAATTAACCCCTTATCAGATACAACATTGGCAAATATGTTCCTTCATACAGTGTGCTTCTTTATCATTTTGTTGGTGGTTTCTTTTGCTGTGCAGAAGCTTTTTAGTTTGAGGTAGTCCCATTTACAGTTGTGTAGTATTCCATTGTGTACATACCACAGCTTTTTTATCTACTCATCTGCTGATGGCATTTGGGCTATTTCCATATCTTGGCTATTATAAATACTTTTAATTTTTGATATTTATTCATGTTGGTACATGTAGTTTAAGTTTAGTCATTTACAGTATATCATTCATCTGTATGAATATATAACATTCATTTGGTAGACATTTATGCCTTATAATTTTTTTTATTATTAAAAATAGAGTAAAAAAGTGCTCTGGCCAGTGTGGCTCACTTGATTGGAGCATTATCCCATAAACCAAAAGGCTGTGGCTTGGTTCCTGGTTGGGGCACTGACAAGGGGGCCTGGTCATCATTTAAGCAAACAAACAAGCAACAACAACAAAAACCAGGGTCAAACTGATCTTTCAGATACATTTTATCATATGAGATTTATATTTTATCATGGTAATATATATGAGATTTCTATATTTTGTTACATATATCTGGAATTAGAATTGCAAATGTTTAATGACTTCTAAAGATTGATTTTGTTCTCAATTTTAAGTACACAAGTTTAATATTGAGTACATAATTAATCTTTTTATCCAGTTAAAGATACTGATGTAAATAAAATACAATTTAACTCAAAACTAGAGTGTTAGGTTTGTGGCCAGAAGAAGGGAGGAGTTGGGTGGCCCAGTTTAAAGCCTTGATTGAAGTATGTTCAAACACAAGCCAAGTCTGAGTGGAGAAGAGCAACAAGGGAAGGATAGGGGGATTTTTTTTTTTTTGTTAACCAAAAAAATTTATTGGGCTAGCAGAAACTCCCATATTCATACAGAGAATATACATTAATTCTATAAAAGTCTGTAAAGAACACCAAATGGACAAGTGTTAACATTTGACCGTGTTACTTTTCAAAATCAAGACATGTAGAGCATTTAGTATATAGGTAAAGTGCATGAGGAATGTAGGGAAAATGTAGGAATCTGACTTTAAGGAGCTTACAATCTAATTGAAAGATATGCCCAAAACTTTTGAAAAGCTGATTAACAGCACGGAAATTAAAATCAAATGCTTGATAAGTGTGAAAAAGGCCAGAGCAGAGCCTAGTTTACTGTAGAGTGGAATAGTCAGGTAAGACTTAGTCTTTTAAATAGTATTTGAGTGGAGTTTATATAGGAATCCAGGTGAGAGAAATGGGGGAAACAGCAGGGAAAGGGTAGTAAAGAGTCAGGACTTACAAAATTTTAAGGACAGTAAATAAACTGTAGTTGCATAAGATTGGAGGGCATATATGGTTTACCAGGGGATGGATAGGGGGATTTTTAAGGGTGTGAAGCAGATCCCCAGGAAGACCGAGTCACCCTGCTGGTCAGATTCAGAGTCCAAAGTGTGGGTGAAACAACAATGCCCTCTGGTTAGGGATGGTGGCTGAGGGCACAGAAAGTCCAGGAGATTGATGTCCCTTGCTCTGGCGATATGCTCAAGGGGAGAGAAACCAGGTCTCAGCAGGATGCTGGCAGCTATGTCTCAGTTGCCTCTGACAGCAAGGAACTTCATGATCGGGTACATGGCCAGTGATACACACCAGCTTTGTTTTAGGTGTTGGCTCAGGTCCTGCAAGACTGCAGGTCACAATTCCTAAGAACACAGTGACCACTGACCATCACCTGTTTTGGAAATCCTATCAGGTTTCAGGATGGGCAACATAGGATCTGGCCCTAACATAGAGAGTAATTTTTGAGACCTTTAGGCTATTTTTGTAAATGTAAATAGAAATAGCATGGTGTTTTTAATGCCCCAATTTACCTAAATAACAAGTTACAGTTTCCACACAAAAATTTGTTCATGACTGACCTCCATAGTTATTTTGGCAATGCTTTTTAAGTGTTTGTAAGTTTAATGGCATAATTTGGAAACTAATACTGGAAAATATCATTCAGATGAATGTTTAGAATACAAGGTTAAAGATGAATGAGATTTCATATTAGTCACCATTGTGAGAAATCCAAAGAGAGGTACAATTTTCAAATACATTTTCTTGCAATCAGGGTAATTTGTAAATACACAATGTTATTAGATATAGGATTTTATTGGTAATAAATTTGATTGTCATTTATTACACTTTTTATGCAGAGTTTAAAATGCAATGGCCAGAAGACAAGGCAGTGCCAGAGGAAGAATGTGGGCATGGACCCCGGGACTGCTGGTGATAGTGATCTTTTGGAGTCAGCAGGGGAATGCTCAAGGTCAAGGTAGGTGCAAGCACGGCTTGGCATTCTAAGGGCTGAACTGTGAGTGTCACTTTATTTTGAAATTAGATGGACCTTCAGTTTGGTTTTCTAAGCTGTTTGGGGCAATCTTTCCTCAAGGTTTTTTGTTAAAGTTTCTGTAATGCTTTTGAATCCATTAGAATGAACTGGAATAAGGTGTGAGATGGTGTATCAAATTTGAAACGACCAGTTCAAAGTTGGCTGTGTTGTAGTAGATGCTATAGGTAGGGAGATAGATAAATACAGATATGTTTGTATGCATGCGTAACCTATTAAAGAACAAGAACCTATTGTTTTATATTTTTTAAGAGAATGTTTAGCATCTATGTTGTTTTAGTGACTTTCATATTTAAAATTTTTAAATTTCAAAAACATGCTCATTCAATGTGTTATCTTCTTTAGAAATTAAGTGAAAAATTTAATGTTCCACATTGCTCTGCCAAGTCTATTTGGAGGAAATTAATGAAAGAACAGAACTGCAAGGTTGTGGTGTCCTGAAATGTCCTTTGCAGAGTAGAATGGGACCATAGATTTTATAATAAGGTTTTTCAATATACTGATTTGATCAATAGCTGGATGAAGTGGTTTATGCCAAAGCTAATGTCTATGAAATATGTTTTGTGATAAACATTGTTTTTTTTCTTTTATTTTTTGGAGATATGTTGCCTTCTCATATACAAAATCAAATTTAATGTTTTGTATGATAAAAGACATGGCCTTCATATTTTCTGTTGAAAGAATATGTTTTGATTTTGTTTCTGCATTTGTCAATAAATGAAACCTGTGAGCAGGAAATTATAAGGGCAGGTATATTGTTCTAGATAAAATTGAAAGTGTATAGCAGTGTTTTATAATTGTGATAGAGTTGAGCTTTTGCTAGTTCCTTGGTTTCTAAAGTATCCAATAAATATTGTGTATACTCAAGTTAAGTTTATTAACACTTTTCAAAAGACTCTTCAAGAAGAATATTATTTACTTATCATATGTAATTTTGTTCAATGAATTTGTAAAATGAAACACAAAGATGTTTATCAAAAGTAAAAATGAAGGTGTGTGTTTGTGTGTGAATAGGCATATATACATACATATATGCAGATGATCAGTTTTTTCTTTTCAATTAACTTCTATTGTAATTATTCTGTTGCCATTCAAGACACTTATACCTCTTCCTCCAATAATTACCTCATTGTCCATGTCCATGAGCCCTTTTTGCTTTTTGCTCAATTCCTCCACGCCTACCCTCCATCTTACTAGCTGTCATCTGCTCTCCTTCTATAAGTCTGTCTCTGTTTTGCTTGCTAGTCCAGTTTGTTCATTAAATTACACATATAAGTGAACTCATATGATATTTATCTTTCTTTAATGGCTTATTTCACTTAGCATAATGTTCTCCAGTCCATCCATGCTGTTACAAAGGGTAAAATGTTCTTTCTGACAACTGAGTAGAATTTTTATGTGTGAATGTCCCATAGTTATTTTATTCACTCATCTATTGATGGATATGTGGACTACTTTCATATCTGGGTGATTGTAAATAACAGTGCAATGAACACAGAGGTGCTTATGTCCTTTTGAATAAGTGTTTTGGGTTCCTTTGGCTGTATTCCTAGAATAGGCATATATACATATATGTATATAATCAGTTTTAATAATAAACTAAGCTTTGATTTTTAAAGTTTTTCTTGCATGTCATTAAGAATTCACATTAATATCTAGATGAATTCTTATTTTGCATTTCTTTTTGATAAAAATGATGTAAGAAAATAATACTTAATACATGTATTTTTTTCACCAAAGGTCTAAAGCAGGAATTTGTAGGAAGTAGCTACCCTACATTTCTGTTGGCTGAGAGAATTGCTTATTCTTCTGGCAATGTGTTGGATCACTAAAATGCAGCAGGACAACTGTTTCTGCCATAGTGATCTAACAGTACATTCAGTATTACATGAGATTGCCAAAATCCCTTTTATGGCTATCATTTTCAGGGATGGTGATTTGTTCTCAATGAAAATAGTTTAGTATATTTGAAGAAAATAAGGACCATATCTCTTATTTGACCAAATCCTTAATTTTTTCCTCAATATTGATTGCTTGGCTATTCTTTCCTTTGACAGTGACCATCATTTGTAAAGAACCAGTTCCAAGCTTAGCTATAGTAAAACTTGTAATGATGTATGTAAGTTTGGTAATCTAGTTTCTTTTTAAAAGAATAAATTAAAACAGCAATGATTTAAAGGACAACATAATTTAATAGAAAAATAATGAACTGCTTTAATATTATGGTTAAGGGAATTTTGCTTCCTATATGGTAGCTAGATTGAATAAAGAAGATTTCTTAGGCATGATAAACAAATCTACAATGTAAGCTACCCATTATCATTTAGATCAATAAAGCTTATTAAACATTGATTTTATTTGTTCACTTCTGGACATGCAATGAAGCAGAATTGGAAAATAAAGTTAAACCATTATATTACTGGATATCTTTTAAAATAAAAGTCTCATAATACTTTACTATTGGTAACAAAATAATACATTAAAATAATGTTTTCATTATATTAATTTTACAAGTTTGTCTTAAACTTTGGATATTAGGACTTCCAGCATCCAGAGTTATGACTAAGTATCAATAAAATGTGATCCATTTTTATAGAAAATGTGCATGCAAAAAATAACCTATTTTCACATAAATTTAAATTTCTTAGGGATAAAACTAAAAATGGGAATGCCTTTTGATCCAGCAATTCCACTACTAAGACTATACCCAAAAAAACCTGAAACAGCAATTCATAAGAACCTTTGTACCCCTATGTTCATAGCAGCACTATTTACAATAGCCAAATGCTGGAAACAGCCTAAGTGCCCATCAGTGGATGACTGGATCAAAAACCTTTGGTACATTCGCACAATGGAATACTACACAGCAGGAAGAAAGAAGGAACTCCTACCCTTGCAACAATCTGGATGGAACTAGAAAGTATTATGCTTAGTGAAATAAGCCAGTCATTGAAAGACAAATACCATATGGTCTCACCCATTTCAGGACAGGAATGGACAAAACAAACAAATAATACAAGAATACAATGAATAGACCTTCAGTGGGCTCGGGGGAGGGGAGAGAGGGGAGGAAGAGGCAAAGAAGGGGAGCAGTTTAGCCAAGGAACTAGCATGGAAGAACCATGGACATGGGCAACAAGTGGGATTGACTTTGTGGGGGAGTGGGTGGGTGGGGAAGGGGACAGAGGGAAGAAAAAAGGGGATGGATATAATAAAACAATAAAATTAAATTAAAAAAATTTCTTAGGGATGATAACAAAGCTGAATTACATTTTCTATACAAGTACTCCATATTTGTTAGTAGATTATATTCTGATTATTTGTAAACTATTAGGAAATCTGATGTTATTTTCTATGAAAACCATGTTAGATAGAAATGGTCATTATGTTTTGAGGACAGGAGATAAAAATCCACTCATTCTAGAATGTACATGAACTGTCATATTTAGTATTAATTAAACTGTGTATAACCACCACTTATAAAAAGCTGTTGTAGGGAGTTCATCCTGAGTTCTAAATAAGAATGTTGGCTGATAATTCCTTTAGGAACATCAGAGTCATTTAAGAAGACAGAAATGAACAGTGGGTTGGAATCAGGTAGATGGATGTCTCTTGTCAAATTTTTCTGCCTGTCAAGAAAAGCATCTGCTTGAGGATATCTGTTTCCCTGACATCTGACTTATGCAATATTAGATGTTTATCCTTACAATAGCATTTCTTTCTTTCTTTCTTTTTTTTTAGTAGCATTTCTTGACTTGGCCTCTCCCCATTTCTACACTGCTTAGGGGCATTAGCAACTACTTAATAAGTAAAAGCAAAGCCAATGTTTTAGATAAAATAGAGTAAGAGTACATACGATTTTTAAAAGAAAATATATCTACTATGCAAATAAGATAACATAAATGTTCTGATTTATTTTGTCTTTAAAGGAACTATCAGAAGATAGATGTATAGGTATACATAGATTTCCAAAAACTGGATTAGACATTGACTTTGAGGATTATCTGGATAAAAGTGAATCAACATATAAAAATGTGTAATTTGCATCACACATGGGAATGTTGGCTAGGAAGCAGTGTTAAAAAACGGCAATTCTATTTTTTTATTTTCCCAAAAACATGTTCAAGTAGTAATATGAGATGTGTGTTAAGATAAAGTTTTAGCTTACATAAAGATTTAAGTAGACATCAGTCACTGAGATTCATAAATGTAAAGGCAGTATGAGTATGAGAAAGTTTGGGATTAAGGTAGATGCTCGTTAAAAATAAAGATGCTGTTTTTCGACTTTACAAAGAAAATAAACTATTCAATATTGTTTGAGAATTCTTAAAAATATTTTTCTATCTTAATGGCTTTAAAAAAAGAATGCCCTTTATTTCTGGTATATAACAGAGGTGTTATTTTCTGATACATAGTAAGAATAATAAGAAGAATGAAATGAATATGGCAGTTAGTTTCCAAATTTAAAATTGTCAGGGCTTTTGAATTAGCACTAGTTTACTGAGGTTTTTAACTAATTTATGGCTCAAATATAGTAATATTTTAATGTATTATGAATATATAGAGAATTTTAATCAATTTTGTTTCTATAACTTACATGATGAAATTTCAAATGGCAACCCAGTTCCAGTACTGAACAAAAGTGAGTTCTACAATACACTGTTTCTGTGATATATTTCACAAAAATAGCATTCCAGAGTAAAATAAGTATTGAAGAAGGAAAAAAACTGCATAATTTGCTACAATATATCTAAAATACTATTGTTTAACATGTAATAATTATATAAACTACTGGCATATTTAAAATTTTTTGTATTAACTCTTCAAAATCCAGTATGTACTTTATGTGTAAAAATATGTATGTGTGTAAATGTATTTTTGCTTGTGTTTGGTAATATTGAAATTCATATTACTTAAAAGAATAACTCTTTAAACAAATGAATTACATAGGCATTTTGAAATAACAAAAAGAAAACTTTGTATTAATATGATTTGAGAAGCTGACAGAAGGCAGTAATTAAATAGTGAATTGTCTGGATGCGAAAGGGGGAAAAAGTACACATTGGTGGTTACCGAAATAGACAGGGGAATATTAAGAAGAATAAAGGAAATGGAAAAGCCAAAGAACTTACATGCATGACACACAGACAGGAACTAAAGGGGGCATTGCTGGAGAAAATGGGGTACTGGGTGGAGGAAGCCAAAGAGGGAAAATTGGGCCAACTGTAATGGCAAAATACATAAAATATATTTAAGAAGAGAAAGAAAATAGGAAAGTTTGAAGAAGCAAGTGGAGATCGACTTATGAAGAAACTTAAACTTTGAGGACAAATCAATTTAATTTTCTTGTTTCTTAATGACCAGATTTTGGGTCAGATATTAAACATTCAAAAAATAAAGTCTGATAATATTATCCAATGACAGTTTTAAGTCCATCATGTCCATTGTAAAATTACATTTTAGTTGAAGGGTCAAATTTTGGGAAAGTATATTATTTGTCCTAATTTACAAGTCCTTGTCCATCATATTGTATTGTACTGAGCCAATCAGTTGTGTTTTACATTTATTAGTCACACATGTCTTTTTTTCTCTAGGGAATTCAGAGAAAAGCTAATCAAGTTTGAATGGATGGAGATAGTAAGAGAGAGAGAGAAACTTGTGGATTTCTTTATCTCTCTCCCTTTCAGTCTTTCCCAGTGTGAGCCAAAGGCATTACTTTTATTGTTTGCCTTATTTTCTCTTTCATTTAAGAAATTTAAGTGAACCTTGGCTGGTGTGGCTCAGTGTATTGGCACTGGCCTGTAAACACAAAGGTTGCTGGTTCAATTCCCAGTCAGGACACATATCCAGGTTGCAAGCCAGGTCTCCAGCCGGATCTGTAGCTGGAGGCAGGTGAAAAGCAACATATTTTGATGCTTCTCTCCCTTTCTTCCTCCCTCCCTGCCCTTCTCTCTAAAAATAATGAATAAAATTTAAAAAATATATGCAAGTGATTGTGTAATCCTCTAACTAAATGAAGACAGTATCGGACTTTGAGTTAAAGTTCTATAGTTACAGTTTTTCAATAAGAATGTCTCAGATCAGGTCTGAGAATCAGATCTATGAATTTTAATATGTTATGATCACTACTGAGGAGTACTATCTCCTTGAAGGACCTTAATGTTATCTAAAGTTTATGTTTTTCAAGGTTGCTTGGTAAATTATTTTCATCTTTTAATTGAATATTGTTTTAAGAGAGGTGAGCTCAGACATTTGGCAATGGATATTGAATAATGTTTATTTGTGTGTTCCAGGAGACCTGACCTTAAAATACATCAAGCTAAGTAGTGGTGAACTAGAGTACTGCTGTACCAGAGAAGTCTTGGTGTTTCTGATATTCTTCATCAAATGTAAAAAATATTTCCATTAGGATAATAAAGAATACATGTGTGTGTGTATATGTGATATATATATATATATATATATATATATATATATATATATATATATGTGTGTGTGTGTGTGTGTATCTAGACATTATCTTCTATGTAATATGTTAGTCTTATCTCTTTCTCTCCAACCACATATATGGAGATAAAAAATAAGTTAAACTTGGAATAAAGATACCTTAACTAGCTAAAGAGATAGAAAGAGAAATTAAAGTGGTACAAATAGGAGAAAAAGGAAAAGTGATAGGAACAGGTATGAGAAACACATATGTTAGGATATTCTAATAAATGTTAATACTAACAAACATAATGTAAATTTAAAATATTAATTTCTATATGAAGTTTTTAGTAAGACATCCCCCCACCCACACACCACCACCATCTGAAAGATCTTTCTTTGTTTTCTCCAACTAGCTCTTCCTTTTGTCCCTAACCTCCAATAGCACCTATTATGCCTCTGCCCAGATCCCACTTATTCTGATGTTGTATAGTTTGCAAAGCTTCCCATATACAACCTTATCAATATTTTTCGATATGGAATATAATTGTTCATTCATGTCTTTTTTCTTATTTATAAGCTCTTTGGTGGCTCAGACTGTACTATATTTGTTTACTTAGCAAAAGTTTATAAGGTATTAACCTTGGGCCAGAAACTATTCTGGACACTAGTGATGGAGAAGGTAAGAAAAATGACACAAAGCCTGTCATTGTGCAGCCTGCATTTTACTGTTGGGGGACAGATGGGCATATGTATACAAAGCATGGCATGTTGAATGGTGAAAAATAATGTTGAAGTAAGGCTCAGAAACTTCTGAGGATAAACTTTTTAGATTGTAATGACCATCCTTTTTAAAATGAAATTTGTTAGGGTGACATTGATTAATAAGGTTATCTAGTTTTCAAGTGTACATTTCTATGATACATGATCTGCATGTTGCATTATGCTTCGACCCTGAGAGGTAATTTGTAATTTGATAGTCTGGAAAGACCTCACAGAGAAGACGGCAGTTGAGAGTCCAAGGAGGTGAGGTCCTGAGCATGCAGAGATTTGGGGGAAGAACATTATCTGCAAGTACTAACAGATGTGTAAATCATGAGCAGCATTGTGTCTGGTGTTTTGTAGGAACAGCAAAGAAACTGTTGTGGCTAGAGCAAAACTCACATGATGGGGAGAACTTGAAGATCCAACAGTAATAGGATAGGGAGGAAGGATGGGTGGGGTTATGGAGTTTTAATAGCTGTTGTAGTAGCTTTGGCTTTTGTTTGGAATGAAGTGGCATATTGAGATTTCTTTTTGGCAATTCACTCTGAGTGTTCATTTTATTCAATGAGCATTACTTAGGACTCAATGATCTTGTTTTATTATTCTTGCAGTCAACTACGAACTACTCTATTAAAGTACTGTTAAGTTCTAATGTAAACTGATTAAAATAATGTTTTACCTCTTTTTTCTCTTCCATTACTGAATATCTCATTTTTAATTAATTTGAAAGCTTTTTAGAACAGTGAGCCTAATACAAATTTAGCATAATATATAACTTATTCTTCATCAGATTTAGAAACTTAATTGAAGATGCTAATAAGGAAGGTCATTTGTTCTTTTGGAAGAGGTTGATGAAACTGCTTTTGAATTACTGTCATATCAATTAAGTTGTGTTTCTGGAAGCCCATTGTAGACAGTGGTAATGTGTTAATAGCTCTAAATGCAACTCTACTAACTCTGTGGTCAAGGATGCTTGAAAGTGGAAAAACTTAACTGGCTTCAAAATCTAGGATTGGGAATAACCAGGAATGTTTTTGTTTCTTTGTTTCCTGGTACAATTGTCATCCTGATAGGAAGGTATATCTTTATACTAAGCAAACATTTACTTTATTTTGTCTTAATGGCATTTTTTGCCATAAATAGTTTTTCTTGAGGAAACATGGCTCTCATAATATACTTAAAGAAGAAATTCTGAGGACACAACATGATATACTTTTTAAAATTGAATGGATAGCTAGAAGAGAGATAAGAAGAGAGAAAAATACAAAGAAGGAAAAGCAAAATAGTGAACAAAATCTAGTTACCAGAGGGGTTGGGGGTTGGGAAACTGAGAAAAATGTGAAGGGATTAGGAAATACAAATTGGTAATAGTCACAAGGATGTAAAGTACAGCATGGAGAATACAGTCAATAATATTGTTAACAACTATGTATGATATCACATGGACACTTGAAATGTCAGGGGGACAACTTTGTAAATACTATGATTGTCTAACTACTATGCTATAGACCTAAAACTAATACAAAATAATATCAAATGTAAGCTGTAATTGAAAAATAAAATAAAACAAATGATTAGCATATGCATAGTAGTTGACAAGGGAATCAAAGATAGTTATAAAGTGCCTGCTATATGCCAGAAACTAGAGTTAAATGAAGACAATGATGAAAGCAGAGAAGCAAGTAGTTGGGAGAAAAATAAGTAGTAGAGACACAAATATGTAACCAAATCAATGTTATGAAGGATGAAAAGTGTACTAGTATGAAGATTAGATATGATACTATGATTGAGTATAACACACAGTGGATAGAGTATAGGAAAGTTAGAAAATTCTCTGTGAGGAGGTGATATTTCAGTTGAGATTGAAATGGAAGGAAGGAGACAGATGCTTTGAAGATTCAGAATGTGATTTGCAGGAAGAGAAGCTTAAATAGAAATAAGCTTAACATTTGCTTGGGAAGAAGACCAGTTTGTCCGGAATGAAGGAAAAGCACAGGAGGGACATGAGGATAGAGGTTCCCAGGGGCCAGACTAGCTATGATTTTGCAGGCAATACTTCATACAAAACACAAAGTTGCACTATGTTTAATTTACTATTCCTTCTATCTGCAAGATAGAGGATGTACTGTTGGGGAGGGGTATAAAAACAGAGGAAAAGGGCCCATTCAAATGACTAATACAGCTGTCCAGGTAAAGGATGATGGTGGTTGGGAGTGAGATTGTAACAATAACATTGAAGAAAGTTGGTTGAGATTAGAAGTTGTTTTGAAAATAGATCTGATAAGATTTAGTGGTCAAGATTCACAATGACGTGTTTGGGCTTAGGGACATATGGTTTTCTATTGAGATGAAGAAGGTTTGACAACATGGGGCTGAGTCCAGTGGCAGAGGTGTAGTTAGCAGGTGTATGACTGATTGATTTTTATTGTTGCACACTAAATTGAGAGTCCTGTTAGAATTCAAGTGGAAATATCAAGTAGGCATCAAGAAGATGACATGGCTAGAAATATCTGTTTGAACTTCATAGGCTCATGAATCATGTTTAAAGTCATGTGTCTTGGTCAGGATTTGGTGAACTGTAGCCTAGGAACCTAACCTGTGCTGCTCTGTGATTCTAAGTAGATCTTTGAACTACAAATAATTGATACACTTTCAAGTATAAAATGTGAAACACATGCAAGACTACTTGTCTTGTGGCAAAGACAGTTGCCCAAATTTGCCACTTGGCCCACAAAGTCTGTAACATTTTGCTCTCTGACTCTACCAAATTTTTTGCTGATCCTTGAGCTCAATGAAACTGTACAAAGGGAGTATTGATAAAAAAGAGAAAAATGTGATTGTGGAAATTAAATGATGTCAACAATAGTATATGAGGTGGAGAATTGGACCTGGGTGTAATAGAAAGCAAGATTTGAAGACAACAGTTTAGTCAAGGAACATGTGTAAGGGACCTACAGACATGGACAACAGAGTGGGGATTGACTGTGGGAATGGGAGTGGGGGAGCGGCATGGGGATCACAACGGGGGACATTTGGGGCACCTATAATAGGGCAACAATAAAAAATAAAATAAAATAAAATAAATGAAGACAACAATTGCATTATCAGCATGATCAATGAAAACTTTTCAGGCACCCAGAAAAGATCATTATCAGACCATTCATTTGATCACATAAGGAGCCTAGACAGGAAATATGCTATGTTTGGTGACCTGAGAGAAGGTCAATGTCATTTAAACAAAGAAAGCAAATGGGAGGATGCCATTAAGTTTCACTGGGCATTTAAGGAGGGGCCAAATACTTCAGGCTTTTAGTTATCGTTAGAGAAAGTAGAAGTCATTAAAGCATTCTTTTCTTATTTCATTTTTTAGCTTATTGAATTTATTGGGGGTAACTGGTTAATAAAATTATTTAGGTTTTAGGTGTACAATTCTGTAAGAGGGGAGAGCAAATCATATCTGATGGAACAGATCACGCTGACTATGTGCAACCATGATTGAAAGAAGCCAAAATGGTTGAAGAAATAAACTTGTTTATTGACATTAGTGAAAACACTAGGTAACCTCATCAATGGGAGGTTTGGTACAAAACCCACATTGGAATGGACTTCAAGAGTGAGTTAGGATAAGGACCATTATGTTGAGTGAAATTTTATGTCTTCTCACTGTATAAGATACAGTATATAAGATAGGTGGTCAAAATAGAACATTCTTAGGTTTTCAAAATCAGGTTTATAAATACAGCCCCTGGATATTGTGCTTTAAAAAGTATGGCATAGGGCTAGAAGATTTTATTAAAGCTCCCCTGACTAATAGAATACTAACCATGGCCTAATAGTACTGAATTGCTTTTCCCATCCTTTATATTTTGTACACCTTTAGTATTTTTATACTCATACAGAAAGTTCTTCCCTAGCTTGCCATGAATCCATACATAATTCAGTGAGCTCAGTTATGTCCTTCCATCTGCTGTTTCCATAACTCCTCACGTGGAGCATGGCTCTCCCTGCTTGTGTCTGTGGGTTGCATCCTCTAAGCAGATGAGTTTCTCTCCTAGTAGAGTCCCACATCATATGGTGATTACCATGCTGATCTGTTACCTCCCTAGACTGTGGCCTTGCCTTGATTGTTGCCATTTCATCCTGTTCCTTGAGATGCAAACAATCCTAATAATTAAATACATTCTTCTATTTTGAATACATTGTATCTTCTGAGTTAAATATCTCATATTCTCATGATATGACTTAGTTATGATTAAGTTATAAAGACAAATTTTAGCTGTCTGCAAACACATTTGAATCTAACACCAGTGAAGATTAATGTGTGACCACCATGTGGATATTTCTTTCCATATTGCATTTATAGTCTTTATTGTTGTTTTTAAAATGATTAATGTTTGTTGGGAATAATGCACCCTGAGGATTAGAATGATAAATGTGTAATTCTTACACAAAGATAATACTTTTGGATTTTTAGATCTAAAATATTGCTATCAAAAGACAAAGCTGAGTGTTATATATTTATGTTTCTACTTGACTTAATGAATTAAGTTGTATTTCTCAGAATAGATGTTTACATACTTTTGCTGAAATAACACACTATAGTATTTGGATTCTTTCTTATGTTAATACATCTATGTGTTACTCTCCATTTCTGCTCCAACTCATACTCTATTCCTTATTTCTGTTTATTTGGTATGCTCTTACTTTAGGAATTTGTTTATATGAAAGTATTGTTATTTTTAATAATTGCTACTTTTCTTGGATGTACTTTTTCATTATTTTTTTTGTGTGTGTGTGAATTTACCTCCAGAGTGTTTTGTGTGTACTTTTTACTCACAGCTTCTCAGAGGTCCCTTTTGATGATACTGATTTAACACATTACCTAATATAAAGCTTCAAAGACATGCTACCTGCTGACCTTAGGTTTGACATAAATTGAAATGTTCCCTCACTCAACATGGACTGGTGGAAAGTTTTTTTTTTTTCAGCTTAAATGTTACATTGCCTTATAAAAACAACAACAACAACAATAAAAATAGGAATTACCATTTATTTTTTTATGCCTTGGGAAGAGGTACTGTTCTCATAGCTTAAGTTTTGTCATCCAACTTTGCCTGTCAACATTGAGCACACATGGTACTGTATGAAGGATCACTCACTTGCTCACCAGACTGGAAAGTGTTGATATGACAAACCACTAGAAAATACATTCTGGTTGTTCTTCACATCCCAAGGCTGACTCTCTGAAAGTTTTGTGAATTCATTATAAATTACAGTTGCGTTTGTATAACTTTCATTCATTTGTAATCTGAACATAATGTATAATGCATTTTTTCTCATGTTTAATCATTTTTGTATGCTAAATCATTTGTAAACAGATGGCTTGTCCTTGAAAAAGAGTTTCAGATTGAAGAGACGTTGAGTGGTAGCTAGGACTCTGTACTAGTGTCTTTGTTACTATATAGATGGATGGGTACATAAGTAGAGAGTGTATCACCCAATTTCATCAGAAAAGTCATTTCATGATTTATAACTTATTTCACAAAGTAGTTATAAATTTTCTAAGTCATAGTGTATCTACACTCAGAGGTATCATCCCAGATTTAAATTTTATCCTAAGATTGGTAGTCTCCTTTATAAAACGGGAGGTTCTCATTTGTTCAATGAAAGGAAAAATAAAAAACAAACTAAATTCAAGACAATAACAGGACACATTTCTCTTGGAGCTGTCCAGTTTCCTTTGATTTCTCTACACCATCTTCACATACCCAAGTCTCATTTGTTTTTAATTTAGAACATATATAAAGAGAAAACATCTATCCATGCTAAAGAACATAAATATTATACAGACAAGGTTATATCTTAATAGGTAAATATAAAAACATTAAAGATGTACTAAAATATGAGATTCTATTTATAATGTAGTTTTGTGCCAAGGTGTTTCTGGGTAGGTTAAAAATGTACATTTTTGAGCCCTGGCTGATGGCATAGTAGATAAGGTGCTGGCCTGCTAATCCAAAGGTCGCTGGTTCAATTCCCCAGCCAGGGCACATAACCAGGTTGCAAGCCAGGTCTCCAGCAAGGTCTATAGCTGGAGGCGGTGAAAGGCAACCATACATAGATGTTTTTCTCCCTCTCTGCCTCTCTCCCTACCCCTCTTTCTAAAAATAATAAAATTTTAAAAAATGTATGTTTGTTACTGGGAAATCTTATTAGATAACACACACCATTCTAAATAGAGGAAAATGTGTGTATATCTTTTAATTTTGAAATGTTTGGAAGTGATTAGTTCTTTTGGGATAAGATGTGCATGGTTTTTGTTAGTATTGGCAAGTTTTTTTTGTTTTGTTTTGTTTTGTTTTTTTAGAGCTAGATAGTGTTTTAGGCATTTCTGGCCATATTCAGTCTTTTGTTTCTCCTCCTTTTGCTTCTTACAACTCTTTAAAGCTGTGAAAAGCATTCTTAGCTCATAGGCATACAAAATGAGCTTATGGATCAAATTTGATTTGTGGGCCCATAGCTGGTGGACAACTTTACATGATCAGATCGCTACTTTTATCTGAAATGTGATATATTAGAAATCAATGGTGCTTTTGACTGAGAACAATTAGCTTAAGTTAGCTTAAAAAAAAGAAAAACCTCACCTGAGGATATATTTTTTTATAGAATGAGGAAAGAAGGAAGGAAGGAGAGGGAGGGAGGAAAGGATGGGGAGAGAGAATGAGAGAGAGAGAGAGAGAGAGAGAGAGAGAGAGAAAGCGCGCTTTGTGTGTTTTGGAGTGTATAGTGGAATGCAATGGAAGCAACTACATTTAAAACACATTGTATGCTATCTATCTCTGATATCAGGAATATACAGATGCTACTTAAAGAGCTTAAGTTTTAGTGAAACTATTCACATATGGCAGAATGAAACAATTATCCTGTCCATTTGAACATTCATTCAAAAAAAGTTCCAAATCCTGCTTTTTTTCCTAAATAATTGCTGATATCTTTACTGTGCTTCATGCATATTTTGGTGCTTTATTTATTTTCAGTAACTGTAAGGATGCAATTTCTGAGCATTTGGCTTTTGCAAGCAAAGTAAACTAACTTTAATATTTATGTTACACTGAAGTGTAAGGTAATATGAAACAGAAAAAAAACATAAATTGACATTTTGCCAACTGCCAAGGACAGCAGGTCAAATAAAGACTGGACTTGAATGTTGTACATTTTAAGATCTGAAACAGTAAATACTCAATGCCCCAGAAATAGGTTTTTGTCCTTGATTGTGAGGGTTTACAATGCTGTCATAACAGTGAGTTTGGTGGGAAGAAGTGGAGTTTCTATATCTCTCAAAATGTTTCTCCTCATATCTATGTTTAAATCAATTATAAAATGAGCTGTTTTGCTCTAAAGAGTAGATTCAACTTTTAAGGTGAAGGTATTTTTACTATAATCATTAAAATAAATTTCCTTAGCTATCTCATTATATTCTGTTTTACAGCATAAAGTATAAAATCATATTTTTGAATAAAAACAATCTAGAAAGATAATATAACCACATTTTTTTGTCATTTTCCAAATTTGTGTAGATTTTGTTCAGTTTGGTGAAAGCCTAAATGTTTTTGGTAGGCTCATGATGACATGGTTTTAAGTTGACGGGAAAAAATTGAGTGAAAAGTAGAGTTCCCAGGTACTCCCACACCTATTTCTCCTATTTTTCACATTTTGAATTCGTGTGGCCCATTTGTTACAATGGATAAGCCAGTATTTACACATTACTAGTAACTAAAGTCCACAGTTTATATTAGGGTTCACTCTTTGTGTTTTACATTCTATTGGTTTAGACTGGTATTTGAGGGCTTGTATTCACCATTACAGTATCATACAGAGGACAGTTGCACTCCCCTAAAAATTCCCTGCACTACATCTCTTTCTCCCCATCCCAGCTCCTGCCAGCTACTGGGTTGACTGTCTCCATAGTTTTGTCTTTTCCAGAATGTCACATAGTTGGACTCATACAATGTGAAGCCTTTTCAGATTGGCCTTCATTTAGTAATATGCACTGAAGTTTCCTCCATGTCTTTCCATGACTTGGTAACTTACTTATTTTTAGTGATGAATCACATTCCATTGTTTGAATATACACTACAGTTTGTTTATCCATTTACTTATAATGGACATCTTAGCTGCTTCCAAGTTTTGCAATTATGAATAAAACTTTTATAAACAATTCATGGGCAGGTTTTTGTGTGTATGGGCCTTTTCAACCCATCTGAGCAAATTCCAAAGAGTATAATTAATTGCTGAATCATATGGTAAGAGTATGTTTAGTTTTGTAAAAAATGACTAAACTGTCATCCAAAGTAGTCCACCAGCAATAAATGAGAAATTCTGTTGCTCCCAGAATGCCAGCATTTGGTGTCAGTGTTCTGGATTTTGTTGCTTCTAATAGGTATCTCATTATTGTTTTAATTTGCATTTCCTCCTGCTGACATATGATCTTGAACTTCTTTGCAATGTGTTTATTTGCCATGTGTGTGTCATTGGTGAGGTGGCAGACCTTTGCTATTTTTTTTACTGGGTTGTTTGTTTTCTTATTGGTGCATTTTAAGAGTTCTTTTTATATTTCATATACCAGTCTTTTACCTGATGTATTTTGAAAGATTTTCTCCTAGCGTATGCCTTAATGAAGACTTGTCAGTTTTATTCTGAAAAATATTCTAACCCAGAAATTTAGAAAGCTTTCTAAATAAAATAACTTAATATCCAGACAAACGTCAAACCTACGTAGACCTTGAGAATTCAGTCTAAAAGCTCTTATGTAAGAAGAAAGAAAGAAAACAGAAACAAAAATGACTCAGATCCTGATTCTGTTTCTTAGGTATTTTAAAAAATTCAAGAACAGATTACTGAGCAGTATAAGCAGCACAGTTAAATATTTGTTTTGCTGCAAAATTCTTTATGATGGTTACCAAATCACCTTGATTCTGATCTACATTAAACCAGTCATAATTAGCCATAACTGAAAAACCTTTTTTAAATTCAACTAAGTATACCATTTAGATTTTTCCATTCTCCCTTGCTACTTCTCTGGTATGGTCACTGTTATTGTTTCCATGGATTTGCTAAAGCCCAGCACTTTATCTCGCCCTCACCCTCTGATGCTGCCTCCCCGCTGCCCCACCCTCTGTCTTTCTGCATTTAATATCAGGAGGCTTGTCAAGAGGAAATCATGGGCCAAACAATTAACTAGGCTGAAGAAAAACATGCTGCATTTGTTACCATATCTGAATTTTCCTCTGTTATCTTTGTGTCATTTGATGCATATTAAGTTTTTAATTACTCGGGCTTCTCCACCCCTACCTCATTCAGGGGTGCTTGATACAGCCAGAAGCTGAGTTTTCATCATATCATTTGCAGGGCTGGCCAAGGGTAGGGTGTGGAGGTCAAAATTGCCTAAATCTTCATTTATGCAGGACACAGGGAAGAAACATAAAGAAGTCTAGGATGCCAATATGTCTCCTCTTTGCCAAGTTACCCATTTCTTTGACTCCTACTTCTTCAAGGGCTAAACTACATTCATGATTCACCCTGATTTCAAGTACTATATTGAGAACAATAAAAGCCTGTGTTATTTTTCCTATTTTCACCTTAAACTTGTTTTAGCAGACGTTTCCAAACTGTCAAAGTATGTCCTCTCTCTGCAGCCCAGTTTTGTAAGAAAAATAGAAAAACAAAAGTTGTGTACTATATTTCTGCTTTAAATTTCATCATTTTCTATGGATAGCACAGCTCCAAGAAAAACTATTGAAAAGGAGCCTGATATTTTTTACCCGGTATTTTTCAAAATTTTCAAACATATACGAGGAACATTGTAGAGCCAGTATAGTTGAAAAATGGGTGTTCTATGATATAATGTAGATATAGCATATGCAAAATGTAATGTAACAATGTAAGTGAATTTTTAGTCAAGGAACTAGTATTAGTGACCCATGAACATGGACAACAGCAGGGTATTGACTGTGGGAGAGGGATGGGGGTCAGTGGGGCAGGGGAGAGCAATGGGGGAAAATGAGACAACTCTAATAGGACAATAATAAAACATGTGGTAGTAATAAATACATTTTATTTTTGTTGTTTATGGGAGGTAGTTAGAAAGTTAGGAAATAAAACAAAGCATAGAACTAACTCCAATTCAGAGAAAGAAATACTATGGAGTATGTTAGCAGAAGGAAATACTGGAGAGATACAATAAATTCACCCTCTTGTTCTTTTCTTATTTAGTTTTATGCTGGTACAACTAGAAACATTTATTTCATGGTTTTGTCATTGGGAATGTACAGCTTAGCAGTAGCTACAGCCGACAATATGTGCAAGAAGAAGTTAGATGCAGGTTTCACATGGTTATTTCATTTATTTGCATGAATGCCAGTGAGAAATTTCCACTTTGCTCTTGTTTTCAAGATGACTGTTGAATTGAATTCTAGAATTCATTTTACAATAAGGCTATGAGTAGAATATAAATATCTTTGCAAAAATATAGTTTGTGTGCACGCATTAGGGTGTAGTTTAATGTTGATGTAGCCCCATAACAGATTTTAATTTCCTAGTGGTTAAAACAGGGAATAGCATTATTGTGCGGTTATGAAAATCCTAAAAAGAATGGTTGTGTACTTCATCCACATAAGGTGTGCTCTATAAACATCACTATTGTTGACATTTTGGGTCTACAAGGCTGCTACTGGCTGGCAGTTCAGATCTCACCGTGAGCTTGCTTTTCTGGTGGAGGAGGCAATGCTTACAGGGGTTTATAGAGCACAGGTCTGCAGTCAGACAACCCCAACCTCTGCTCCTGTGCCCCGTCATGCTCAGTGGCCTTTCCTTAACTGATCTTGGAATGTTGCCTGATATCACAGAGCTACAGGAGTTCCATTTCTTAGAACCCAATCATTACAATCTGTAAGGAAAGTATGTACTTTGTTGTCCATCCTACTAGCCTTTATATTGATGGAGACTGACATATAACTTACTGAGTTTCTGTAATGCAACAAAGTTTGAGATTACTCTGGATTGTTAGGCTTTTATGTTGCAAGTAGAAATGTGTTGTCATAATGGCATTGAAATGCAATTGTAAGTGATCCATTTTAGTTTCCTGTGAAAAATTTTTAGTCTACCTTAATTACTGTAAGCATTACATGTTAGTTTGGGGATGTTCAAGTTCATTAGACTTTACCTTGAAATATGATGATCACATGGGGTCACTAAGGTAAGTGGAAATATACATCACTGAAAACTGCCTTAATGGAATATGCTATTCATGTTACTGGGATTGTATTTTTGATATGTTTTCTAGTAGGATGTAAAGCAAATATAAACTTCATGTTGGCAAGGACTCTTGTCCTATTTGCTCCAATGACTATATGGAGCAGTCACTTAATACTCATCATTTGAACAATAATTAATGCTACAAGTTCTATTTACTCCTAATTTTTCTCACTAGAATTGGCCTGTTTTGTAGGAAAAAAAGATTAAATAATTTTCACTGAATTTTTTTTCTGAGAAAATAGGTTTTTCTATTTTCACTTTTTCTACAGTGATAATTCTGGACATATTGATAAATATCATAGACTTGATGATATTTTAGTCTTCAAAATGGAAAATATTGTATGGTTTATAGTTTATTTAATCACATTATAAAGCTTTCAGTTTTATATCACTATTACATATTTTTTATGATAGACTGATTTTCTTAATTGGCATTCAAGATCTTCATATAACTATAATAAATATTTTAGTCTAAATTGAAAAAATAGTGTATTTATTTCCTTTTCATTTTTCAAGTGCAGTTTACTTTCAGTGCTATTTTATATTGGTTTCTGATGTACAGCATACACTTTATGAAGTGTTCCTCCTAGTGTTTTCAGTACCTACTGACACCATACATAGTTAATGTTAATATTATTAACTATATTCCTTTTGCAGTAAAAACTTAATTCTTTTACTTTTTTACCCAAAACTGGGTAAAATGAGTGTGCTTTTACTAAAATGTTTTTTTTTTAAGATTCTTTTTTTGTATTATTTCATTATTTCTAGAAAGAGGGGAAGGGAGAGAGGCAGAGAAGGAGAGACATCAATGTATGGTTGCCTTTCACCTGACTCCAGCCACAGATCTGACTGCAGACCTGGTTTGCAACCTTCTTATGTGCCCTGGCTGGGGAATTGAACCTGCTACCTTTGGGTTTGCAGGCTGGCGTCTTACCCAATATGCTACCAGCCAGGGCTTAAAATGTTTTTTAAGTGAAACATATTTAGGTTAGAATTACAAGTAATAATTAATTTACATATAAATATTTTAAGCTTAGTTTCTTTTTTTCTACTTTTGAAATTCTTACCCTATTAACCCTATCAATTTACAAGATGTAGTTATACAAGAAAAATAACATTGATTTAGTGATTTTTAAAAATTTATATTTTAATAATTTAATGAAATGTACAAAGATAATTTTGTACAAATGCTTATGCTAAACTCCTCACATAACTTCCTGCATATACTCTTGTTTAGTTAATTTATTCTTAATTATAATCATAATAGTTTCAGGTGTACAGTGTTAGTGATTTAACATTTTTATACCTTACAAAGTGGTCACCACAATGTTTAGTAACCAGTTGTCACTGTACATAGTTATTATGACTTTATTGACTCTGTTCCTTATGCTGTACATTGCATCCCCATGCCTTATTTTATAACTGGAAGTTTATGTTCTTAACCCCCTTCTCCTGTGCTGCCCTGCCCCTCCCCTCTGGCATCCATCAGTTTGCTGTTTGCATCTGTGAGTTTGTTTCTGTTTTGTTTTGCGTATATTCTTTAAGAAAAAAAGTTTTTAAAGATCAAATTGTGCACTTTAAATATTTACTTTATTTTTTAAAGATTTTATTCATTACTTTTAGAGAGAGGGGAAGGGAAGTAGGAAGAAAGGGAGAGAAACATCAATATATGCTACCTTTCACTTGCCTCCAGCTAAGGACCTGGATTGCAAACTGGTAATGTGCCCTGCTGGGAATCGAACAGGCAATCCTTGGGTTCCCGGGCTGGTGCTCAATCCACTGAGCCTCTCCAGCCAGGGCCATGTACTCTTAAGTAGACAGTTTTCCTACTTCTGTGTCTACAATAAAATCAATGCCATTGAGTGCTTTTGTTTTATGATTCTAAGTTACTTAATTATTAGAAATAAAGCCTTCTGACTTTTAAGGCATACAAATTTGATTGCTGTCTATTATCTAATAAAACTCTCCCAATACAGTTATTATTTCTATCAATATTTCAGTCAATACTGTTAAGAACAGAGTTTGTAGTTTATATGCAATTTCTTACCTTCTCAGAGGGCATTAGAGGAAAGCTATATAGTATCATGTGAAATAGAAACATCATCAGAAAGTATGTCTATATTAGTGCAACATGATCCTCCTGATTATTTTATTGATGTGCTCCAGAAAGCAGATTGGAAAAAAACATTTGTAAGGGAATTTTTATTACATCTTTGGAGAGCAACTTGAGATAAATAATTGTGCTTGATCTTTGCCCAGCTCTTTACCTTCAACTATCCATTCCTGTTTGCTAGTTTAATATTCTTTCTCATTTAATTGCTAGATACAACTTTGTTCAGTTTATGTACTGTACAAAGGGAGCTTCAGGTTAGCCTTTTAATCTCTTATTTATGTAACAGATTTGTCCACCTTCAAATCTATAGTCATTTAGGAGAGAATTTCTTATTAAGGATAAAAGAATTTTACTTTATATGCAATTTTCAAGACAAAAAGAATAAAAATGGTTATATTAATGGCTTGCATGTGTCATCTTGATGGAGTGCAACTAAGATTAGAAAAGATGACACTGTATTTGTGAACATAAACCCTATTTAATTTAAAAATTAGACTCTCAGCCAATTTTAGTACCTCATTGCTGCAAACCCTGTATTTCAACTGTGATTTTTATGCTATGTAATTGACTTCCCTGTCCAATGCCAGGATCTCATTCACACATTCACTAATCACAAAAATACTTACTGTTTGTTTGATAACATATTCACTTTTTTATCTCTTCAAAAACATTTATCATTACTATTATAGACAAAAATAGACACACTTCACCCCTCTCATTGTATAGTTGAGGTTTAATTACATAGAACATAACATAAAAACATAGCAACAGTGATCAGCTTATTTTCAGAGGATTAAGGTTGTTAAAATACCCAAGTTATAAATATTGTGAAATAAACATAATTATTCATAGCAGGAGTGACTGTACTCTAGTTCCTGGGAAAACCATCTATAATCAGGTTTTTATTTAGTTATTTTTTTCTGGGCAGTTATTAGATAACTTTCATTTGAGGTCTGCTACAGCTTGGGGTGTTCAATGAGGCAAATGATGTTCAAGGGTGACACCTTTTTAAATGAAAACATTTATAAATTGATGAATGAGTAGCTTTTAATTTTGCAACTCAGGGAGTAGTTATTATCTGGTCTGGTCCGTTCTCTTCTAATGAGGCTGGAGGGAGTCCTTGTGGAGTATCTTTTTCAACATATAGTATCTCCAGGTTGTAGACCATGCATGGTGTTAGGTGTCATTTTCTCCTAGGAGGGTGCAGTGGAATGAATGCTGTGAGAGCTTGCATTGATTTCTAGAGCCTGTATAAGTTCTTTGCAGTAAGCTGGAAGGTCTGCTTAACAAGGCAGGTTCACACATTCCCTAATCTAGTCTCATAGGTCTACTGGGAATGATTTTAGAAAGAGAGAATCTATGGTTACCAAAGGGATTGATCTCAGGTTTAGCAATATTAAGGGAAGGGTGTTAGGCCAAGACATGAAAAAGATTCAAGAAATTTCACCAATTGAATTTTAACTGTCTTGTCAGTTTGTTCTATAAAAGTAGACACATTGGAAATGCTGCAATTTCAGCCAAGTTTTGCATACCTGGTGTTGAATTTTAGTCCAATGCTCTTACCAAATATAGGATGTATAAATTATAAATGGGATATAAACTCATGAAAGAAAATGTTGCACTCTGAGAAAAGAGAATAAGGGAATGAAAGATGATTAGGAGTTTGCTAGAGGAAAACTTGAGGAAGGAGAGAGGGCAGCTTTTGGGGTAAGAAGACAAATGGGTGTACAACGTGCTGAACTGAAAAATGCAAGTGCTTTATTTTACTGACATTGTAACCAGTGCAGGACTCATGTAAGTGGACAAAACAGCAACCCATTTTTAAATAAGGAGAATAAGACATGGTCAATAGAAAGAATATAACCAAGACTAGGTTCTAGGTCTGGCTTTGTGAGATACAATAGATTTAATTTTAGATGATTCATAAATATTCTATAAATCTTTTCCTTTGATTGTGCAGTAATTGAGTTGGAATATTTTCTCCCTAATGTTCTATATTTCTATAAGTTTCCTTCTGGATAGTTTTCTTATGTTCTCCATAGAACATAAGATTTCCCCCTTTATCATTCTATGGCAGACATGTTCTAAATATGAAAATATTTCTTTCTTTTTCTTTTTTGTGGAGATGTTTTTTATTTCAGTTGCTAGAAAAATAATCTGTTATTTCAGGTGGAGGGACTGTGTTTTTTCTCCATGGTTGATAGGTTTTCCCACCTCATCAGTAAGTAGCTTATTTGAATCACAAAGCTCAGTAAGAATCACTCTTTCTAAAACTATCTCATTTTCCTTTAAGTCATTTAGCAAAGTGACACTAGAAAATTCTAAGTATAAAATTAGTTTTAAACTCAACCATACATTGATGTCTCTCTCTCTCTGCCTCTCTCCCTTCCCCTCTTTCTAAAAATAATGAAATAAAATCTTTAAAAAAAAAATGGTTTTGTTTCTAGTTAAATACAGTTTATTTTTTAAAAGATTTTATTCATTATTTTCAGAGAGAAGGGAAGGGAGGGAGGAAGAAAGGGAGAGAAACATCAATGTATGGTTGCTTTTTACCTGTCTCCAGCTAAGGACCTGGCTGGAGACCTGGCTTGCAACCTGGTATGTGACATGTCTGGGAATCAAACCAGCAACCTTTGGGTTCCCAGGTCAGTACCTCTCCACTGAGTCACACTAGCCAGGGCTAACTAAATACATTCAGTTATTACATTTACAAAGGGCAATTGAATATTGCCTTGCATAATTCTCTTTTTAAAACAGAAAAGTTAGAACAAAATATAATCAAGTTTTTGAGTTTCTTATTTTTGAAACTTTCAAGTGTAATTATATTACTTGATAAAATAATAAATAACATGAACACCTAAAAATGAATGCTAACGTAGCTGGCTACTGAGTATGGGAAATCCACCAAGTTTTTGAGACAAAATTTATACTAATTGCCTCAGCTTGCTAGGGTGGCCATAACAAGCTGCCATGGGCTGGGTAGTGGAAACAACACAGATGATTTTCTCACAGCTCTGGAGGATGGGCGTCCATGATCAGTGGAGGATGGAATGGCTAGTTTTGTCTGAGGTACCCCAAGCCTGTCTTGGCAGCTTTTCACTGCTTTGTCCTCCCAGGTGTTGTCACTCTGTGCAGGCATGTTCCGATGACTCTTTGCATATCCAAATTTCCTATACTTATGAGAACACCAGTCAGAAAAGCTCAGACTCCACCTATGGTTTGTTTAGTTTTATTAGCCCTTAAAAACTTTATCTCCAATACAGTTATATTTTGCAGTACTGGAAGCTAGGACATCAACATGCAAATTTTGTGGGGACACAATTTAGCCATAACATAAATGTATCGTGAGGAGCTATTTACCAAGTTACACAAAGTGGCACAAAAGAGATAAATCACCTTGTTTACAGAAAACATTTTTGTTTAATTTTAAATTTTAGGTCAGACCAAAATATGTTTTAAATAAATGTATCATTTTATTATGATGTAAAAAGATGTAGCTGAGCTCTAAATACAGGAAATCATATGATAGTTTTTTTTTTTTTTTTAATTTTATTTTGCAAATTCTAGTCCACAAAACCCCTACATTAAGGTGTTTTGCAGAATATTGAAAACAATTTAGTGAATTAATTAGAAGATACAAGAATAAGAAACATAACTGTAGTTAAAAAAAATATTTACACAATTCCTTTAAAAATTTAGCTGCCTTATTACCTAATTCCTGCTGTAAATATTGAGCATATTTAAAAATATATTTTATTCATTTTTCTATTACAGTTGTCTCAATTTTTCCTCCTTTGTTCTCCTTCACCCAGTACCCCCATTCCCTCCAGCAATGCCCCACTTAGTTCATGTCCATGTGTTATGCATATTAGTTCTTTGGCTTCTCTAATTTCTTTATTCTTCTTAACATCCCCTTGTCGATCCTGTAAACCTCAATGTGTGCTTTTCTTTTTCTTTCACATCCAGACAACTCACCATTTAATTACTGCCTCTGTCAGCCTCTCAAATCATACTAATACAAAGTTTTCTTTTTATTATTTCAAAATGCTTACATTAATTCATTTAAAGAATTACTTTTTAAACTAATATCAATTGCAATATTACCAAACATGTGCACAAATACATTTACACACATACATATTTTTACATATTTAAAGTACATACTGGATTTTGAAGAATTAATACAAAAATTTTAAACTATGCCAATAGCTTATATAATTATTATATGCTAAGTGATAGTATTTTAGATATATTCTAATAAACTAAGTATTTCTCCATTCTTTAATACTTATTTTGGTCTGGAATGCTATTTTTGTGAAACATATCACAGAAATGGCATGTTGCAAAACTCACTTTTGTGAAAGCTGTCCTAGAGACAGTGCCAAACCCATAGGAAAAAATGAATTTGGTTTCTGAGTCAGATCCCACCCCACCAGTTATTGTTGATTCTGATCATTCTGATGATGGTTCATAAAAATATCCCAATTTTAATACATTTTGCTAAACCTTATTTTATATCTAGTAATTCATTATGTTTTTGTCTCCAATTTATACATATATATTTCCATAATGAAATCATATTCCTAAATATTTTTATTGAAAGTGTATTCTGCTCTAACCGGGGTTACAGAAAGGCATACTTCTAATCAATTGCTTACTTACATTTCATCTAGTCAGCCTTCCTGGTCAGCCTTCCTTGCTCTTTGCTCATCTTAAGCAATTGAAATTTCAGTCCAAGCTTTACTACAGTTAGGAATATATATTTCTTTTACATTTTAAACTCCAAACTGTTAAATTCATACCTTCTTACCATATAGAAATATTTCATTCCTCCAACCCAGACCTTTCAAACTGTTTCTTCTGTATTTTGAAAAAAATGAACAAAGACTCAAGAAGTTAAAAGATAGTTAAGTATCTTATTCTATACAACTAAATGGTTCTTATTTTGTCGTAGAAGTAATAAGTGAATGTATCTTAACATCTAGTAGAATAATGATGTTAGCATTTATGTCTTCACATTTTGTTGTTCTTTAAATTACAGAATCTTAATTATTTCTCCATGAGGTCACAAATATGTCCATCTTTAACTTGGTTGTTATAGAATCAGGAGCATGATTAGTTCAGCTTAATGATCACACCATTTATTCCATGAGTTGGCACTTAAGTAACCCTATTAAGATATAGAGACCATGCTTAAGATTGGCTGGGTAAAATCATAAGATACCATTTCAAGAAGGCAAAATAACTTTTCTTTAGTACTAAAAAATAGTTTTTAAAAAGTATTTTGCATGCAAAAAGAATGTGAGTATATAATTGATTAATTTGTACATGTTTCTCCATACGCCACAATAGCAACCAAAATAATGATAAATAAAAAGTTGTAAAGATAAATGTTTTTGGATAGGAAGCCTTAATTTAATGCTACTTTATTTTATTGGACTTCCACACTGTTTTTATAGTGTTTCAATATAGATTTACATGTAGTTGAAAACCAGTGGCTGCATTATTGATGAAATATAGATTGTGTAGCCAGCATGTCTGGATTTGAATCATGCCTCAACCACTACGCAATGTAGCATAAACGCAGTGAAACCTTAGAACCTTGGTTTTTTCATATAAATATAGACATAAAAACATCAGTCTCATAAAGTATCATTTAAATAAGAGCATTTAAATAAGAAAATTTATTTAAAAATGGAAAGCACAGTGCCTGCCACATAACAGGCACTTGAGCATTAGTGGTCCTCTGTGGTCCTCACTGTTCTACTTCTCAAATGATAAAAACAAACAGCTTTATAAGAAAACATTTTCCACTTTGCATTTTCTGTTGACAAAAAAAAAAGGATTCATTGTCCTATGCAGAAACTTTTTACCTTCTTTTTTTCCTTCTTATTTTCTTGAGTTTCTGGAGTGAGATATTTTCAGGTATACAGTGAATTGACCTCATGTCTCTTCAGATGAATTTTTACTCACACACGTGCACTATCATTGAGTTTTAGCATATAGGCTTATGTTTTTTATTTCTATGGTGTGTGTGTGTCTGTGCATGGATGTGTTTACATGCTGTATTTGTCCATTGTGTAGGTGGAAGGAAGAGGAAAAAAATTATAACTGAAGTTTTATTGCAAAATAATGTCCTAATTTTCCTTTGAAGGAATGCAGAAATATTATTTACAGTTGGAACATTTTAAAATTCCCTTTTTCTCTTTTCTGTAAAGATCTCAAAATGAAATGGCTGTCAGCAGGATGAGGCACATGCCAGTACACCCTGCCAACTCAAGATAGTTCTTTAACTAGGCTTTTAAAAAGAATTGACTATATGCCAATCTAGAGAAAAATCTCAGTTACTTGCAGAGTTTTCCTTTGCATCTAAGTGAATTTGGTTCAGATATTTTGACTTGACTACTAGAAGTGCAAAAGTTAATTTTTAAAAATAACCTAGGCTAAGTGACCAATCTTTTCAAATAAATTTAGGTATCTTATAGATCACAATATGAATAGATTAGTCCAAAAAAGAATATGACAGTAACATCTAAGATTACCGATGAATACATGATATTCAGATTTTGCAGGTATGGTGTTTCTTGTTATACAAGTCACATACATTTTTATCATAATAATTTGTTCTCAAGGCCAAAAGGTGTCCAAGTAGAAATAGTATAGTTAAAATGCATGTAGTAGTCTTACATTTTCTATATCTCAGGGACCATGCTTAAAAAGAAAAAAAATATTTTTAGTGTATCTATATAAATTATTATAGTTAATACAAGCAGTATGGCAAAATTTTAAAAAATCACTTTAAAATGTCCATTTCTAAAAGTGATTGGAGGAGGGTATTAATGACAATAATATTTAGAATTTCATAATTACCTTTATGCATCTTTACTTGAAGTATCTCCAACATGTGAAAGTATTTCCAGTATGCAGTAAATACTCAAAATGTGTTAAACAGTTAAAATTATATTAAAGTTAAGAGATAGCCAGAACCTTGAACAAATATCTTTAAATATAATTGCATGTGATATTTCCATACATAAAATAAATAGAAGTATTTAAGTGGTGCTAACTAGGGTGATACCTACATGATCAGAGAAATTGTCAGGACAATAGATGCTGGAATCAATAATCATTATTCTGTTGTTTTATATGTTGGAACAATAACATATTTAAGGTGGACTCTTTGATGATTTGACTGCTAACACTGTAGATTTTATTATTGTGCTCCTGGACTTCATAGGTGAGCCTACTATATTTATTAGGTTAGCTCCTTCCTCTTTTTTATTCTTATCATTCAAAGTCTCATAGTAGTAAAGCAATTTTAAATTCCACTTATTTTAAACAGCAAAAAGCAGTTTTTCTCCCTATTCTTAATAAGTGTTTATAATAATATATTCATAATCAGAATATCAAACAGAATTTTCTAATGCATTTAATGCTTCCCCTGTTCATGAATTTTACTATTATTTTTCCTATGCTGTTTCATAAATTTTTGCAATAAACTTTTAAATTATGTCTATCAACACTTTATAACTGAAGGTACTGAGGCTTAGAAATACAATGTAACTTTCTGAGGGACAAACTGGACAAAATGGAGGGGTCTAAATCCATCTTATTTCTATCTTATTTTTGGTTCTTTGTATCTTTGTGTTTGGGACCCAGTGGTCTCTCCTGTCTTTTCATCACTTTTCTACTACCCATTAAACACACTTTCATCAGGTTCCCTTTCCCAGACTCCTTAGTCCTTGGAGGAAGCCACAGATGCTGCCCTCCCTATGGCCTCAATGGCATGGGTATTGTTAACAGATGACACTCATCATTCTATAGTTTACTTGCATTCCTGCAGCTTTGGACTATTTTAACCACATGCTTCATCTAGAAATACTCTTATTTTCATCCCCTGAATACCCACCATTTCTTAGCATTTGTTTTCCATGCCTGGCCATACTTTTTCAGCTCCTTTTTCCATGCTGATCCTCTTCTTATTTCTTTCTCTTCCCATTTTTCACAGCTAATGATGAACCTTCATGAGGGCTTATGTTATACCTTCTGCCTACAAATCTCTATTTTCATGACTTTAACCACCTAGTAATAAAGGATAATTGTCAGATTTCATGAATCTGTGCTGATCACCTCAAAGGCAGACCCTCACTGCTACTTCTTCATAGGGATGGCCCCCTGTTCTTCACCCACATTTTTGCCAAGTGGCTCCTCATTTAAGACTAAGTACCCATGCTCCTTTCTCAAGCAGGCCTTGGAGGCCACCCAGATTTGGGTAAATTGCCTTGCTATTTATTCTCCCAGTGGTTTGTATTCTTCTTACTCAAAAAGCCACCTTTAAAAATGCATCTGATAGAATAAGATGGTTTGCAAAAATAAGAACAAAATCTATCTTGCTCTATAATATCTTGAAGCATAGGGATATTTTGGATGCATAATAAATGCTGAGAAGCATTGGTTGATTCAATGAAAACCTGCAATTCATGTTTACTTTTCAAATCTGGGAGGACACCAGCATTTTAATGACAAGGTTTTACTTCTCTACATTTTCAGTGATGTAGAAGACATGCCAATAGAGTGTTGTATCTAGATGAAATGAAGCATTCCAAAAAATATATGTGGTTTAGTTGAATCATTTGTGAGGGAAGGAAAGAGAGTTTTCTAAAGGATGTTTCTTCTAATTGTATCTTAAAGCTGTTTGTAAGTAGAAAATTGAGTTTATATTACATTAGAAGATACTATAATGTCTTTATTAAATTCACTGTGCAATCTTTAATCAAATAAGTAAATGCATTATTTATTTCCAAGGTTAAAACACATATTCTCTTCATCTGGAATGCCAATTCTGGAGGAAAACATGTCTAATAATATATGAAACCAAAGGCCAGTTTTACTTTTCATTATTCTTCTAGCGTTTAAAGACCTAAGGACTGTCACCTGTCTTGTTGCACATTTTCATCATGTTTGCTTTTTAGAAATTACAACTAATTTTATGGACATGAAGTTAATCTTAATATATAATGTACTTTGAACACTATGATAATAAAAATCTTTGGCAGAAATTTTTTAATCCTTTGAATTTTTTTACACCAACGTTGACAATACATTACAAGCTTTTAATGAAGAATATTTGAAATGCTCGAGATTAAAAACATTTATTCTTTTGGTCAGGGTATCCTTATATTTCTAATACTTAAGACATTGGGAAATTAGATGTAACTTTGACCACTAGATTTTGGGCTTTTAGAGGAAAGAGCTTGTAAGAATTTACTGGTGAGATCTTTTTGATTGGCTAATAAGCTTAAATTTAAATAGGAAATTACATTATTATGTATATTAAAATACAATAATGCGCTGCCATCTCAATCAGAGACTTTTGAATATCATCTTAAAAAGTAAACCTAGTTTCTTTCAGTAATATTTGAGTGAGAAAAATCTATCACAGACTTGGAGCAAACAAAGAGCTTGAAGCAGAATAATTAACAGCTTGAATCCTAGTTCAGTAGCTGGTGGTAAAACAATTAACCTTAGACAAACAATTAACCTCTCCCTTTCTCATTTTCTTCACCTTTAAGGAATGAATAGTTGATCTTATCCTACTTTGTCAAACATTTTTGTAAGAAAGCTGCATACCTTTGAAATTTTAGAGTAGCATATGGTTAGTTATTTAACAATCTAAGTTAATAAAAATGCCTTATAAATTGCTGTTTTTAACCCTGGCTGATGTGGCTCAGTGGATTGGCACTGGCCTGCAAATATAAAGGCTACTGGTTTGATTCCCCAGTCAGGGCACATAACCAGATTGCAAGCCAGGTCTCCAGCCAGGTCCTTAGCTGGAGGCAGGTGAAAGGCAACAAATATTGATGCTTTTCTCCCTTTTTCCCTCCCTCCCTGCCCTTCTCTCTGAAAGTGATGAATAAAAGCTTTAAAAATAAAATAAAGATGCTGTTTGTTTTGAAATAAAAATTCAAATTAATTTTGTAAGTCTATTTTGTCCAACTTCAAAAAATTTTAGGTAATATGGACAAATCATTGGGATATGTATCATGTATGCTCTAATGTGTTAATATTTCCTCATATACTTTTAGAGAATATTAAGCTTTATAGATGCACTCACAATAGAAGTTGCTACATGTAAGAATAGAATTTATTTAGTCTTTTCTGTTAATTAGGAAAAACAATATAATCAAAAGTTCCTCTTCTTCAGAGTACATGATAGAAATATTTTAGTTATTTTTCTGTTGCTTGTATTTTGAGAGCAAGGCTTATTGCAAAGAAAATGAAGTAAAAATTTCTATCCATATAAAAATATTTCTGGCTCAATTTTAGATGATTCACTTCCCTCATAGAAATGGAAAGTGGTGCTAAGTCAGCTACATGTTCTTTTCCCCCAGACCCCCTCTGGGACCAATGAATGCTTATTGAATAAATGCTTATCAAAAGGCTATTTTGAGTAAGATACCATAGAAACAAAAATGATTAAGATGCACTTAGGCATTTGTAGGAGTTATAAAATATGCATAGAAATGATCAATAAAAAGCAAATGTGCTAAGTACCACAAAAGTAGTGTACAAGATTGTTATAAGAGCCCCCAAATTAAGTATTCTGGGGTGAGTATGGAGTCCTGGGGCTTTTTTTGGTGACTGACCAGAGCTGTGTTTCAATGGATGGAACAATATGGGGAAAGTGGTGGAGCAGGGACACTGGACATCATATTGAAGGAAAAGTAAGGAAATAAACAAGTGCCTGAAAGTGAAAGGCATTTTGAGGGGAAAAGTTGTATTTGTGCTACCAGTTTGATTTACTACTATTTTATAAGCAAATTCTATAGAAATGATACCCCATGCAATTATGTTAAAGATCACCTGCACAGAAACTTCATTGTGGAGATACTTAGGGCCCATCATAATTTTCCTACAATTAAATCTTGGAGACCAGCAGTATTCCCAGGATGGTTCCTGGGCCAGCAGCATCCTTGTTGCATTGAGACAAAAATTCTTGGATGCTTCCCCAAATCTTCAGAACATGAAGCTCAGGAGATGGACCCAGCAGCATGTCTAACAAGCCCTTCAGAGACCTTCACTGCACTTGATGTGGGAAAACACTGATGTGATCAAACCCAGGTCTCTCTAAGGCTACCTGGCACCAGCTGTGGTAGACTATTGAGTGTGGCTCCTACAGGATTAACATTGTTCCTTCTATCTATAATGACAGAAGAAAGAATGACAAATGAGAGAGTATGGCTTTGTATATAAAAAGAAGTCCATAGAATAGTCCATTTTCAAATCTTACTAAATGATAAAACTTAATGTTATAAAACATATTTTATTGATTTGAGGAAACCTCCATTTTGTGCCAGGCACTATCCTGAATATTTCACATGTACTATATAGTTGAACATACCTATTTTTCCAAAAACCAAGAAACAATTATTTTACTCATATAGCATATCTATAGATATAAAAATAGTAAAATCAAAGAGCAAGATGCAAATTTGTACATAGAATCAATTGTCAACATATTTTTTAAAAAATATTTTATTCATTATTTTTAAGAAAGAAGGGCAGGCAGGGAGGAAGAAACGGAGAGAAACATCAATGTATGGTTGTCTTTCACCTGCCTCCATCTAAGGACCTGGCTGGAGACCTGGCTTGCAACCTGGTTACGTTCCCTGGCTGGGAATTGAACTAGCGACCTTTGGGTTCACAGGCTGGTGCCTATCCACTGAGCCACCAGCCAGGGCAGTTGTCAACTTTTTAAATATAAATATCTAGATGGAAAAAATAGAAGATCAAAATGATGTATAAAGATCATCCTACACTGGTAGATCTGTTGGTGGTTGCCTCATCATCATCAACTAATGTTACTGTTATCTGAGTATATTATATTCAAGTGTTTAACAGAGTAGTCTCTAGAGCCTGATTACTCTGTACAAATCTTGCCTCCATCTCTTTATAACTAACTATGTGAACTTAAGCAAGTTTGAGCTTCTCAGAGCCTTAGTTTCTTCATCTATAAAATGATAAATTAGCATTTACATTATATCAGGACTAAATGAGATAAATATTTTTAGGGGTCAAAGGGTGATTAGTGTTATAATTATTCAATGACTATTGTCATTGAATATTTTCATAAAATATAAAATGTGTTAAGGTTTATAATCATGAAAGTAATTGGATCTATTAATGTTTAAATTTAAGGATACAGTTTCTAATAAAAAAGAAGCAATGATATGCAGTTTATCTAGTATTCTGTGTCTAGTATATAAGTAACAACATAAAGCTGCACCTGAAAGAGCCACATGAGTGTCTAATTCAATAAAAGCTAGAGTAGTTTTTGCATTGCATAATGACTAGGAAATATTTTATGGAGACAAATTGAAGGACATTTCTTAGATGATATATCTTGGGTCCTATGACAGTTTATAGTAAAACTGAGGGCAAAGATATTTAAATGCTGAGATGTGGGCCATGCAAAGTATTAAAATATAGGGGGTTTCAAACAGTGATGTGTAGAGTGTTGGCACTTGAGATGGCAGACATATAATATTTGCTATTTGCGGAGTCTAGAAAGGTTGATCTTGGCCACAATTCAAGGGATTTGGTGATCAAGCCTCGGGAACCTGGAGTTGGGGTGTAAAGATAGAATTGGGCTTCTAGGAAGACTAGTATGGTAAGTGTGTGGATAATGAGAACAGGAAAGAGAGATTAGACTACCTGAATCCAGGAACTAAAGAAGGAAAGAATGGTGCTGGAAAAGTAAGAGAGAGGTGTCAGACCTTAAAATAAGAAACTCATAGAATCTATTACCAAATATGAATGCAAGGGAATTGTAGTAGTCAAAATAATGTCTTAGGAAATTGTGAAAGCAAGAGAGTAAGAAAAAAAAAACCCTATTTTTTAAGAATGAATGTTCAATTCTATTTAGATTGATCTAAAATGAAAGCAGGACAAGGAAATAAAAGTATCTACACAGAAGATAGAAATGATGATATAAAGTTCTAGATAGAGTGGTATCTGAGTCATCATATAGAAATAATGTTTGAGATTTCAGAGGTAGAAAAAAGAATTCTAAAGTCCAAAGATTAAGTGAAGATGCCCAGGTTTAGAGAAAGAAGTGGTGAAGGCAAACCAGTAACGAAGGTAGGAGGGGATGGATATGTAGTTAAAGTAAGGGGGTGGGGAGGAGAAAATTAGTGATAATGTGGTAATATACCATGAAGCAAGTGTAAAAGAAAGGAGAAAATGTTTAAAGGAAGAAGTGAGAGAAAAGAGCTACCTGTGTTGAAGTGTACCAAACTCTGCAGAGAGCTCATTCTTTGCTAAAACTAGAAGGCCATTGGTGTCATAAGGTCATTATTATTCTAAAATAATAAAGTAACTGGTGAATGCAAAATATAGAGGGTGAAAGAAGGATTGTAAAAATGTTTAACCATCTAAGGGGATAAGTTCACTTAGTACATGCAGAACATAGTGGACAAAGTGTGGAAGGAAGCAATAATAGGTTCAGGTAAATGTAATTTTTGGTTCAGCAGTGATAAGAAAAGGAAATCAAATTTTCTAATGAAATTATTATCAATATAATAAAAGAAAAGTTTACATACCCAGTATTTTGAATATCAGGTGCATTTGAGAAATTGAGACTACCTATTCTTTGAAGTAGTGACAGTATTATTGGATGTTAAAATCTATTATTAATAAAACCTTACTAAAAATTAGTCAAGGTACTGTTAACATCAAGAGATAATTTAATTTTCAAATTGTGTCTTGCTCCATGTACTAATTTATAATGTAAATTTGACAAAGTAATGTTTTAAACTTTATTGCGATAGCAATTATTCTGTATGTTATGTATTTTGTAATATTGTTAATTCTTTTTTTTTTAAACTTTATTGTTGTTGTATTACATCCATCCCCTTTTTGCTCCCCTCTGTCCCCCTCCCCACCCACCCATTCCCCCCAAAGTCAATCCCACCTGTTGTCCATGTCCATGGTTCCATATTGTTAATTCTTTATTTTCATAAATGACTTCTTGCAAACTTTAGTGTACTTTATATTTCCATATTATACAATTATTTTTAGAAGCTATATGTACATTTTCTTTCAGTAACTTTTTGTTCTTAGTTCACATAATATCTATTTAATAGTGATAAGAATGAACTTATTAATGTAATGTAAAATATACAGGTGGAATATCCAATAAATAGAAAATAGCTTTTTTTATATTTGTGGTGCTTAAATATTTCTTGACAATTCCTTAAAATATAAGGAATAACAAGGAAAACAAGTCAATGATAATCTTTTTCACAATAGCTGAAAACATTGAGTGATTTTTAAGAGTCTTAATGTATGCTTTACACTTGAGAAAAAAGCAGATACATACACTTGGTTTAGAATTGGCCAGATATTTGGCAGATATTCAAAAAAGCATAACTTTATCTTAGTCTGTTTACTCATGTTTTTATGATAAAATACCACAGATTGGATAGCTTATAAACAACAAGCATTTATTGCTTATAGTTACTGAGCTTGGAAATCTAAGACTACAAAGCTGGTGTGGTTGGAAGAGGGCCCTTTTCTGAGTCACAGACTTCTCACTGTATCTTCATGTGGCAGAAGGAACTAGGGAGCTCTCTGGAGCCCTTCAGAAGGGCCCCAATCCCATTCAAGTGGGCTCTCCTCTAATGACTTCATAACTCCCCAAAGCATCTGCTACCAATGCCATCATCTTTGGGGGACACATAGTCAGACCAACCTATGTTGTAATTGTTTTGTTTTCCAATTAGATAGGATGAGTGAATATTGGCAATTTGGATAAGAAGATTTGGCATATATACAAATTTAAGTACTGAGCATTGGTATCAATTTAAGGATTTGTTGGACTCTCCATAGATATTTTTACAAAACAAAATATTTTATTTATTTATATAACAATAACTGCTACATGCAAATGTTAAGATATTTGCATATTTATAGAACATTATCTAGTCTTTGTAACTACTGATAAATTTTAGAAGTCCTTGTTTAGATTTTATAATTATTTTTATTAATATTTCTATTTTCCAGGTTTAGTTTTCCCCCCATTATTCATCTATTGCTGCTAATGTTAATTTCTTAAAGTAATATACTTGCTATAAAAACATGTAACATTTTATTTATTTATTTATTTAAAAACAATTTTATTTATGATTTTTAGAGAAAGGGGAAGGGAGAGAGGCAGAGAGGGAGAGAGACATCAATGTATGGTTGCCTTTCACCTGTCTCCAGCTAAGGACTTGTCTGAGACCTGGGTTGCAACGTGGTTATGTGCCCTGGCTGGGAATCAAACCAGTGACCTTTGGGTTCTCAGTCAGGCATGCCTTATCCATTTTGCCACCAGCCAGGGCAAAACATATAACATTTTATACATTAATAGTGTGGGTTAAAAAATAAATTATCCTCTGGACTTATTATCAATAAAGAAGAGATGCTAACATGACTATATATAAGGTTAGTGTGTGAAGGTTAAAGATTATGTATGAATCTATGATAAACCATTATTAGCATGAAATAGATAACCAACAGATTCCATCTGACTATAATTGGAATAGATAATTACTAATATAAGGCAGGAAGTAGTATTAATCTGATTTCTATATAACAAGAGGGGCTTTTTTCTCGTTGAACACAACATGGAGACCATGGTGCTAAAGATCTAAAAAAACTAGGGGTCATAAAGTGTTAAATGCTGCTATGCCATTCTGAAAATTGGTACCAAATAGTAACTCTTAGTGTATGTCATTCAGAAGCACCATTGCCAAGTTATTGAGGATCTTTAGCTATTGTCTATGAGTCTCCATTGGAGAACTAGGTATAGTCTCAAGATCTGCACAAATGGGAGTAGCAGAAATACACATTGTTAATATTAAATAATTTAAAACTCAAAACTCTACTTAAAGTTTACATGTTTATATGAATAGGCTATGACCTTAAAACCTAATAGAAATGTGTACATTTGTTCTATATAAAAATGTATTGGAATGTCTTTGTTAATAGTCTTCATAATAGACAAATATATGGGAACCACTCATATCCCTAACAAAAGTAGGATAAATTAATATTAGGATATTCATGCAATGTAATGATTTAGAACATGAACTACAACCATAGGTAGTAATATGAACAACTTACAAGTAGAATGTTGAGTAAGAAAAGCCGGACACAAAGTACATCCTTTCTAATTCTGTAAAGCAGAAAATCAGAAAAAGTCTTTCATGACTAGCTGTGGCAAAAATGGATATCCTAGGGTGCTGGTAATATTTCAATATATAATTTGACATTTGGCTATATGGGTGAGTTCAGTTTGTGGAATTCATTGAGTTATATACTTATATGTTCACTTTCTTGCAAATATACATCAATAAAAATTAAATAATTTTAATTGTCACAAAGAAAGAATGAGAGTTTTCATTAATTTACAATAAAAACTCATCTAAGGAAGTTTCCATTGTAATGGGGACCATTGTAAGACATAAGCTATGTAATATACAGAAGGAAATATACAGTAAAGACTCAGAAGAAACAAAAAGGACAGAATCTACGTATAACCAGCATGAAGATATGTTTCTTAGCAACACATCTGTGTAAAGGGTTCCTCCACATTATAGAATGAACTAAAGACATTAACTATATGGTGTGTTTTATTTTTAGTTGGTTTCATGTAAACTTATGTTACCTGTTAAACAAATTGATTGAGTTATCTTATGAATATTATCTCTAATTTCTTTATGGCATGAAATAAATCATATACTAATAAAATTGCTAATTATTCCTGTGCTTACAATGATATGATATGATAATTAACAGTCATTTCAAAAATCATGCTACTAAATAATGGATCAAAAATTAATGAAGCTAGTTCTTGCCTGACATCATTCTGTCTTACAGTATTCCCCAGAAACATATAAGATATTTAGGTTCTGATGATATAGCTATACAACAACTCAGAAAAGTTATCTAAACAGTAAAGTTATGGTTTCTGGATTTCCATATTTATTTGTGTGCTAAATTGTTTTATCCACTGAGGAGACAGGAGAAAGGCTGGAATAATACTTTGAGCTGACAAGAGGGAATAGGATTCAACACCCAAGCTGAGATAGGTATAGGCAACATGTAGAGGTTGTTGAAATCCATGAGACTAAATAAATTCATCCAGTACATGACTAACAATGGACAATACTCCTGAAGACAGGTTCCTGCATGTTGTAATCTACTGGAGTTTGTTGAAATCCTCTTCTTAAATAGAATCTTCAGAGTTATTAATGAAGATCAAGGACATAATGCATGTGAAAGCCTTGTCCTTGGATGTCTGAATTAAGTGGATGCTTCCCATGTTTCTTTCCTCCCTTCCACTTCTATGTCTACTTTGTTTTATAATCTCTAACATCTTAAAGTTAAAATTATGACCATTAGCACACATTTTACTTTTTCTTAAACCTTTAATTTTGTATGTTATATTTCATTGAACTCCTATTGAGTGTAAAGTAAAAATTGTGTATAAATTGGTGTTGATAGCCTTTAATTCAATATTTGGAATGTGTTGTTTAATCCCATCTTGAGTTGCATAGTTTTATGTTTCAAATTGTTTTCCAAGTAATTCTATTTCCTAGAAAACTTACATGGGAACCTTGGAAAATGCAAAAAATACTTAACTACATTAATTGTAAAAATTAAAATAAAAATCAATATGACAGCTTTTTAAAGTTTTATAAACTTATCTAATAGTTAAAGTACATATATTTATGTTACTATTAGCCAAATGAAAAGTTATATATCAATTGAAAATTTCTTCTCCCAAATTTCCAAATTATACAGAGCAATGGCCTTTGTCATCATGGACATAGGACTTATAAAGAAAGTACTTATATTTCTGTTACGATATGAAAGGTCAGAATCCTAAAATCTATAAACTTTAGTAGTATGGGGTACATATAAGTCTTTCTCTTTCTCTTCCACTTACAGCACAGTGTAGCTCCTTAAATAACATTAGAATATCCAGATTCATCAATTACTATTTATTTCATTAATTTTCTTTATAAGTTTCCATGAGAATGCTTGAATTTGATTTTTAGTAGAAGCCAAATGTATATTACTTTAAATTTTTTTCCCAATTAATATGCATTGATATACTTACTGTTGAACTTATAAACACAATGGTGCAACAAAAATGGGCAAAACAAATTTCATCACAAATTGCCTCATAGTTGTTTTTGGACATATTTCAAGCTTCAGTACTCAAGGTTGTGAAAAAGTTTAGTGGTTTGTATTCACATGAAATATGGTGAGTCTTCCTATTCAAAGCCGTATAAAGCTGGACTGCACCTAACTACTGATATGGATTGTATATAGCACTACAGTTATAACTGGAAGATTCAAAGCATTGTTGTGTACTTAAACCCAACTGAATCTAGCTATATGAACATTTTTCACTTAAAAATGAAAATGTGCCCTGGCTGGTGGCACAGTGGATAAGGCTCCAGAATGCTGGTTCGATTCCCCAGCCAGGGCACATAACCAGGTTGCAAGCCAGGTCTGTAGCTGGAGGGAGGTGAAAAGCAACCATACATTGATTTCTTTCTCCCTCTCTGCCTTTTTCCCTTCTCCTCTCTCTAAAATAAATAAATAAATAAGTAAAATCTTTACCAAAAAAGAAAAAAGAAAATGCCCTTATGTCATGTAGGGATTTGTATTTGTATTTGTATTTGTTCTTGATTTTCCTGCCAATAATCATCACCTTCCATCTCTTTCACTATTTTAATAAAGATAAGTTATAAAGTGCAGGGACAAACACTACTGCATTAAAAATTATAAACCTATATTTAGGATATTCACTGTTATGAAATTATATTAAATATTCATATTTTAATTTTATATAGAATATTTATAGCCATGTTCAATAGGCAAAGTATGCAAATAACATATTACTTTGTGCAGTAGAAACATGATGGTTAATACTTTGATATGATTATATAAACTAACAAAATTAGCCATTTTAATTTGAATGACAGAAATGAATGAACAAATTATATCTGCTATAATGCAGCATTTTATTCAGTACAATGTAAGAACATGGAAGGCAACACTTTTTCAGCACCATTTCACAGAAAGCATCTCACAGTGGTGAACAGAAAAAGGAAAAAGGGCTCATGGACATGGACAACAGTGTGGTGATTGCTGGGAGAAGAGGTATAAAGGGACTAAATGGTAATGGAAAAAATACAATAAAGATTATATTTAAAAAAGAAGTAGGGTAAGGAATCACACAATTGGACTTGGAATAATGAACTCTTCTGTTTCTCAGTTTCCCTATTTGTAAACAGCGAATAATATCTATGTACTATATTCTATATATGCATGATAGGGTTCTTACAAATATTAAAGAACAGCACATAAATCTTAAAAAATATTGTTCATTTCATAGTATGTATTCAACAGATGTCATTTTTATCATTAGTATTCACAAACAATACTTTATGAGACTCTAGGTATTGGATGCTTACTATGTGTGATAGGCTTGAGCTATATTTTATATAAATTATAAAATGTCATTATTAAATATTAACATTTAAATTAATATTAAATACTGTAAAAGATTATCACATAAAATGTTTGTTATTCTTAAAATTCAAGCCTTTTTGTACAGGAATACAAGTCCCAGGATTTTGCTATTTTAACATTTGAAATTTCAACCACAACTTGTGTTGTGCATAATAAATTGCTGATACTGCTGACTTTTCTCTAGGGTGAATGTAAAAGTTTGATCACCCTTTTCATACTTGACTGTGGAGTTGTCTGCTAGTCACCTTTCAACCTTGCCAACAAATCCAATCAGCTTAAGAGCATTTTAATGTACCTGTGTAAGTTCTCAGAATTTAAGATTAAGAGAGAAAAGCAGGTCTTATGACCTTCATAAGTAGTATTCAATGGTTATTCTGGGAATGATAGAATTAGTTTAATTTAATCTGCAATTTGATCGAAATGTTTTCCAGCTTAAAATCAGCTACTCGGTTAGAGCGCAGGGCGTGAGGAAGGTTATATGCAGTGCATTCCTAATGCAGTCGAGTCAAACAAAATCATTTTGTCATCAGTAATCAGGAACGGTTGCCCTAGATGTTTTAGAGTCCAATTTTTAATTTAACAAGAAAGCTTAAGTGTGCAGTAGTGTAGAGGATACACAACTCAGCTCTTTTTACTTAGAAAATCAAGTGCAGTATTTTACTTCACCCTGACCTTGAGTCCAAGCTTTGTGAAGTTTCTGATTCTGAGTGGATTGGGGTGAAATGAAATGAAAAAGAGGGAAGAGCTGCTTTTAACATGACCAGATGGTAATTTTGACTAGTTGGCAGTGTATTAAAACACATTTTTTTTCCAGAAAGAAAAGTATACATTATAGACTGGCATAACTAAATGTGTAAAAGTATCCCAAAATAGATAAAAATATTCCTTAGCTTTGAAGTAAAGTTATGATAAACTCAAAGTATACATTTATCACAGAATAGATAGCAATGAAGGCCACCTGTACACTCAGAGGTCCTAGAGGAATTGGAAATGAGTCGACATTAATCTCTGATGTTTTATCCTACAAAACTTGAATTGTGTTCCTCACAATGTACTAGTTCTGGGATAAACCAGGTATAAAATATCCATATTAACTGCTTTCTTGCTCTACTAAAACCCTTATCACTCCCTAAATTTCCCAAGTAAATTTTTAAGATCAACTAAATTCTAATCACAATATTAGACACATTGAAGCCTGCTAAATTATTCACTAAATACCTTATCTCAGTTCTTTATGAGTACAAAGAGTTGCAATGACATAATGTGAAGATCATTCAAACTTGTCAAAAGTCCATAAAACACAAATGTTTAATTACTTACTAACAATTAACCCTGCAGTTAATTTCATTTGTCTTATTTTTGGTATGGTTTCTCTGAGGAGACAAAATAACTCTGGCTATCTAATCACTGATACGGTTAATCTGATGAACTCTTTCTTATATTTTGGTAAAGGCTACTGCAAAAATTTTATATTGAATAGATACAATGAATTTTCCCAAGGTTAATGGATCAAATGGAAACAGAATGCATTGCTGAAAAGACACATATGCACTATTCAAAAACTCAGGGCTTAAAAGGAGTTATGAGACAGGTTGAGTGGTTTCTCCCTTAGTCTACTTTTTGTAATAATCAATATGATAAAAGTGAAATGCCCATCATGCTTTTCTTTTTATTAATTTCAAGAAACCTACAGTGATACCCTTTATTTGAATTTTTAGAAACTTGATTAGAAAAATGATTATGACACAAAATAAGGTCTCAAGGTGCACAAACATTTAACATGAGATAGAAAAGATGAGAGCATTTGAATACTCTGTACTGTGAGGAAAGCATAAGCATTTTAAAACAAATTTGTACCATACACAAGTTTTTTATACTTTAGTCATTTATCTAAGTAGAATACAATTCATCTTATTGTATGTAACTCAGTATAATAATAAATAATAATAACTACTATTTTTGCATGATATGTACTGTAAACTGTTTCACTCATGTGTACATCTGTATTGTACATGCATTTACACATTTAACTCCCACAAGAAATTTATGAGGCAGAGAGAAGTAAAGTGGTCATTTTGCACAGCTGTTAAGTGATAGACCTGGTATTCCAAATCAGGCAATCTGAATTCAGTCTGTGTCTGACCATCTTAAATACTGCTTTTCTCAGAAATTACAATTTGTCTACAGTGGTTTTTAGGTTTAGTAGCATGTTTTATATGTTGCATTGGTATATTTTACAAACATGATATATGCATGGAAAATAAAGATAATTCTGATGTATTTAAACAAGCATTATTCCAACCAAAGATGTCTAATTTCTGTTACTCTCTGTATGTTTCTTTGGAGATCTTAATTTCAATTATATAAAATACATATACAAACATACTTCATTTTTATTTTGATACACATATAAACAGGGTCATGTACGAGGTCTAGCTCAAAAATAATCCAGCCATGGTTAATATAATGAGAATGATTTATGAGACATCGATGTAACCTGGCAGCCAAGGAGAGTGGATTGGAATGTGCATGCATGCATGAATGATAACAACTTCACTGTACTTGTCAGTGGGATGGTAGATAATGTTGAGTGAGCATATGTACTGTGTGGCCACTGTATTAAAAATGACTGAGCAAGTAGAGTGACAAACCTGCATCAAATTTTTCATTAAGCTTGAACATTCCTCTGTGGAAGCTATTCAGATCATTCAGAAAGCCACAGCTATGGGCAACTAGTGATTGGCAGCTTCATCATGACAAAGGGCTGGCCCATGCATCATGTCTCATGCAGAGTTTTTGGTGAAACATCATATTACTCAGATGGCTTAGTTCTTCTACAGCCTAGATTTGGTGCCCTGTGACTTTTGGCTTTTCCCAAAACTAAATAACCTTTGAAAGTGAAGAGATTGTAGATCATAAATGATATTCAGGAAAATACGATGGAGCAGATGATGGCAACTGGGAAAACTGTGTGAGGTTTCAAGGTGCCTACATTGAAGGAGACTTAGATGTCATTGTTCTCTGTACAGTCTTCCTTGTATCTGATATCTTCAATAAATGTCTCTATTTTTCATATTACATGGCTGATACCTTCTGAATAGACCTCGTATATACTGATCTGAAAATTATTTTCTGCAAAATAAATCATAGGGCTTTTCCTTCTATATATGTAGTGCCTTGATAGTAAATTCTGTGAGATTCTTCTTGCCCCACATGACAAACTTCCCTACTAATTCTGCTATGGTTTCCTTCTGCTTCGGGTTGGCCAAAGGGCCTAGGACAGGCAATGGTAATTGGAAACAGAAATAATAATTTTGCAAAACTCTTTAGAAACAGGTCTATTTAAAAATATTGTAGTATAGCTCAGTGAACAAAATACATCATAGTAACCATTTTTAAATGTACAGTTCAGTGGCGCATTCATATTGTGCGGCTATCACCACCCTCCATCTGTAGAACTCTATCTGGCAGATCCAAAACTCTACCCATTACACAATGACTCCCCACAGCCCCCGCCCCCAGACCCTGACAATCACCCTTCTATACTTTCTGGGTCAGTATGTCTCCACGTTTGTCTATGTATTTGTTGGCTCTGGCTCTTGAACAAGGGCACATTTTTGGAATGGCAAAACTTTTGAGAAAGATGTTTACAAAGAGTTGTCTTATCAAGATAGCTCATTTTTTACTTCAGGTTGAATTGAGATAAGGTGTGTTAATGGTCAATTTTGTTACAGTTGAGGTTAAGTAACTAAATAGTGTTTTATTCCTCATAAAATATGTGAAGCCCTGGCTGGTGGCACAGTGGTTAAGGCACTGGCGTGTAAACCCAAAGGTTGCTGATTGAATTCCCAGCCAGGGCACATTACCAGGTTGCAAACCAGGTCTCCAGCCAGGCCTATAGCTGAGAGGCAGGTGAAAGGCAACCATACATTGATGTGGCTCTCCCTCTCTGCCTCCCTCTCTTCCCCTCTCTCTAAAAATAATAAATAAAATATTTTAAAAATATTATGAAATAGATTAGTTTTTTTTGCCATCTGTTGCTAATATGGAAATAAGTAATTGAGTTCTTTTGAGTTTGGAAAACACTAGGGCTGGAATATCTCTATGGGGGTTGAGGTAGGAGGTTTATTTATATTTTAAACCACAGAATAAAATATATCTATTTTCTTGTGCTTTGCCCCATTACTATGCTTATAAAAGAAAATATATATTATGGCAGACAATGAATTTATGACACTGGTCCCTTAGCTGTCTACAAGTCCCTTCCAGCATTCAGAGTTCTAAGTCAGAGTTCTCTTATTTCCTGTTGGATTCTTGTCATTAAGTAATGCTGGTATTCAGGGCATGTGTGGAAATGTAGATTTCTAAACTTCTGCCTTACTATACTGACCCTTTTGTAGCAATGAGAAAAATGACAGGTAGCCATTAAATCCAAGAACACACAGGATCCATGTTGTTTGTTGATTTACCAATTAATTTCATCCTTCTCCCTTTCCTTTTCAAGTTGCCTCTAAGTTCCAGCCTTCTACCAAGGTGACATGCAAGTGTATTTTGCTTTGTTTGAAATAATATTTATTTGTTTGCCAATTACTTTTATCCTTATAATAACTTAATTCATAGGATCAGCTACCTGAAACTATGGAACCATTTGTTAAAGAAATTTAAAAACATCAAGATAGCAGTAGACAGAAAATTAAGCCAAATGAGGAATTTGCTAAGCACAGGGCCCTGTGACTGCACAAGTTGTGCGCCCATGAACTTAACCTTGCTAACACAAGGGGTCCACACCAAGATTAACCAAGTGTGTTATTAAAGCAATTATTTTCGAGCTGGACCTTTTTCTTCAAATTCCCCTTTTGATTTCATCTTATTTCATTCTTGTCATTTTAAGAATATCAGCACTCTGTAGTCCTTTATAACTATTTTAAAATACAACTTAATGACTAGGACAGATCATTGTAAATCCTCTTATTTAGGGACTTTCTATATCTTCAACATGAGGTGTAATATTTTAAACCATTTATTATAATTTAACTATAACTTTACCCATTGTCTAATGTTATGTATTGTAAAAAGTTTTTTAATAAATTGCATTTCCATCCTAATGTATAGAATATACTGTTCTGCTACAAATTTTCCATCATTACACCACATACCATAGGGCCCTTGTCAAATTTCTTATTTATCTGTATTATTAAGCCAGTTCTGTATTCTTCACATCACTATTTCTTGACTAGGACTCTCCCTTCAGATCTCATTCAGTAAGTTATGCAAGAAAAACTATGAAAGCAATGATGATTTAATTATGTCATCTACTTGTCCACCATTTGCCTTTGTAACTTAATTGTCCAAAGCTTTAATGTGGAACATCACACAATTTGGCATGATCACTATAAGTATTTGTTCCAAATGATATTGGAAAGATTTACAGATTTTTAGTAGTCATTACCATTTCTGTTGCATGATTCCTTCAGTAATATCCTCAGTGTTTATATAGTTTGAAGATATAGAATATATTGTAGAATCAGGAATATTGGGAAGCTTGTTATATTTATGCATTTCTTATCTATCAAAGGTCAGCTTTAGACATCCTTGATTCTTATGAAAATCTGGAAGGTTCTTCTATATATAATAATGTCTTAAATATGCCTTTGAAAAAGACTTTTAAAAATATACCTTCTCTGGTCTCAGTGCCTAAACGTTAGCCAAGATCCTGATCAAACCAGGCCCAAGTCACTAGGTCTTTTACTACCTTCTCACCTTCTGTCTCTCACCATTCAGTTTCAGATGCATAGAGTTCAAGCACGCCATTCTCATGGGTCTTCCTGAATCAGTAACATAAGTGCTCCCTGAGCCTGTGTTTGGTACTTCAGAATTTCACTGGGCTCAAATGTTTTTTTTGTGTGTGTTTTTTTGTTTGTTTTTGTTTTTGTTTTATGCACACTGGCTGCTATATGGTGGTTTATTTATGTCTTACTCAACCTAAGTAAAATGCCTGTTTTATTTATTGTTGGTTTCCCTACTCTTTAATACTTATTCTCCCTATACAGTTTTCATTATTTATTTCAGTTTATATTTACCCTCATTCATCTATAAACTTATGTTACCAGTATTATAACTAATAGCATTTATTTAATTTTATTCATGGAGGAAGGTATTGGTGCTGCTTGATGGTGGAAATTAACTTTGTTTTAAAATACTTATTCCACTTTTCAAATATGTTACTCAGATATAACATGAGAAAATATATAAATATTTAGGATATTTTCTCTCTTAAAAATTAGTTTTGCTTTGTAGGCCATCTGCTCAAAAATACATTGCTTATAAAAGCCATATTCTAGACTTAGACTCCAGCTGTTATCACAAGTGCACATTTAAAAAGTAAGCAGCTACAGAATAGTTGTTGAAGGGATTATATTAAAACTTTGATTTAGTAAAATCCTGCAGATTACAACTTTCTAAAGTAAGGGGAGAAAACCTACATGAACATTGTTGATGTCATTTGTGTTAAAATAAAAATAAACATATTGCTTCATGGAAATTGATTTTTAATTTAACAAAATATGCATAAAACATGGTATAAAACAAATAACATGAAATGGGAGAAATTGTAGCCAATGTTTTTCAGGAGGTTAATATACACACATGATCTCATTAGGAAGTACTGTATTGGCTATTCAGAAAATACAGTAGCATGTATTCTAAATGTTAGAAGATAGACTTTTATAAATCTTATGTATACTTACATTAAAATGTAACTGAAAGCTATTAAAACTGAACTGATTCTTCATCATATAATTAAATAATCTGGTTAGATTCTTGTGAATTTGTGGAATTATTTATTATAATTTTAGTTCAAAAGGCATGAGACCTTGGAAACACCAGGTATTAGGGAAAACATGGGGTATTAACAGATACATGACTTGAACAGGTGGTGTTTGATGCTGTTATCCATGTTGGTCACTTGAGAGAGTTCACAGTTCCTGAAATGAATACCAGTTAGAATGATGTTCACCTTAGTTGCTAAAGAAACTAAGTCAAAAGATACCTCTAGCCCTGACTGGTAGCACAGTGGATAAGGCGCCGGCCTGTGAACTGAAAGGTTGCAGGTTCGATTCCGAAGCCTGGTTATGTTTGCAACATAACCAGGTTGCAAACCAGGTCTCCAGCCAGGTCTGTGGCTGGAGGCAGGTGAAACGCAACCATAGGTAGAAAAAAAAAAAAAAAAATACCACTGCTTAGAAGAATTTAATTCACTTTAAATTTCAGACAGCAACAAAGTAAGCCCAGTAATAAATTAAAGTTTAGGGATGAAAGGATTAAGACATGGCCTTTATTCTTTAGTATACTCTACTTTTGAGACAAGAGAGCATCAAACACTACAGCACGCTGTCATGAAAAACCAAAGTTTGATTCTAAGATTTATTGTAATATTTAATGAGGCAAGTAATTTATTCTCTTTGTCTCAGCTTCCTCATTTGTTAAACTGTTAGATACAGTATTTTATATGTTTACTTTGGACTCAGATTTTAATTGGGTTTGGCTTAGAACAGTTTCCCTTTTAGCATTGACTTCAGTTTTCCCGAATTTTACTAGACCTTAGTCCTGAATGTCAATATGTGATCATATATTATCAGACAGGTTTCTTGCAGATGATAGAGGGTAGTGACCAACCAAACAGGTTTTGAAGATGGGTACAAATTCCACAACCTCTACTCTAACTAGATAAATTAGGCAAATTAGTTATTCTCTGAGCTTCATCTGGATTGTTTTGAAGACAAAAACTTAGAAATTAAAGACAAATGAGATTGCATAATATGTGAAAAATATAAGTCTCTGGTACATTTAAAATCCTCAAGAATATTTGCTGCTATTATTATTTTAGGAACACCAGGACAGTGGGGTTTGATCAAGAGATCCTTGGTAAATTTGAGTTGAATAGACATTCTTTTGCTTTGAGGGACGACTAAGAAAGCTGGATTTCTGAAAGAGGGGCACTTTGGAAAATGCATGGAGGAGTGATAGTAAGTAAGCTACATATTCAGAAATCAGTTCTCAATTATTCACTGGGTAAGATGATTCATGTTTCAGAGCGGTCTCACGTATGTGTTCCAAGGTTGGAATGTAAGGAATATGCCTGAGATTTACCTTAGTGGTAATTGATAAATCCAGAAATGGTAAGAATATATAAAAATTAAAATATGTTTCCCCTAAGCTTAGAGTTAATATTTCACTACTTAGAAATGAACAAATGCAGACAAACATTATGTTTATCATCCTCTTCTTTTGGGGGACAGATAAGATGTTCATATTTTTGTTTATACCAACCCTTTGAAATTAAAGATAGCATTGCATTTAATACACTTACAGAGAAAAGACAACAGCAATATTTGATTCCTAGCCTAATATTGATTACCTCCCGAGAATATATACAAGGCTTTAAGAGAAGTGATTTGAGCTTGTGCTATGTCAACATAGTGGAAAACACCAGCACTGAACATGGAAATGTCATGAGTGACAAATGAGGGGCCTGTGGATAAAGAGATCATAGGAAATCATCTCCTGTGGGGGAAAAGTCTTGTGCATTTTTACAGATCAATACTGGAGTAATATGCAGTCATTTAGTATTTGTCATTTCAGGAGGATTGTTTTTTAGATCTTATATGTTCTTTAATATATTAAATTGCATTTCTACTTATATTCAACTTTGTACTAATGTTATTAAAAGTAGTATTTGAAGAGTAAATGATATGTGATAGTGGAAAGGGTGAGTACTTTCAAATGAAAACTCCTGGACAGTCAAATGTTGGTTCAAATTCCATACCTTCCAGTTATAGCTGTGTCACCTAGGATAAGGTGACATCTGTTTCTTATCATCCTTAACCTTAATTTCCTCACTTTTACTATGGGAATACAATTTTTACAAAGTTGTATTGAGGGAGAATGAGATCTCACATACTTAGCACTCAGCAAATGAAAGCCGACATGACTCGTCTATTCATCAATTAGTTCTTTTTTTTTTTTTAACTTTATTTTTATTGTTGACACTATTACAGATGTTCCTATTTTCTCCCCCTTTGCTATGGTACATTTACACAATGGGATACTGTGTGGCCACTGTTCTTTTCTTCTCTGCAGATAAAATAAGGTTCAAGTTCAACTTTAGGTTGATATTGTATCAATGTTGTAACTTTTGACAAGTTGTCTACTTTTAAAAGTCTAAATTTTTGCATTTTGAAATGTGTATTGTAACTTCTACCTTAAAAGGTGATTACTAACACTGAAAGTATCTGTAAGAATCTAGCTTGGTGCTTGGAATGGGGTAGGTACTTATTTCACAATAATTGGTGCATGTTAATTTAGGCTTATCATACTATGACTGCATGTATTGTTTTTAGATTTTGAAAACCTTTCTACAATGTATTTTCTAAAATATACATTTTTCTTTATTAAAAATACATTATAAATTAAATATTTTAATGGTAAATAAAAGTTTTATACAATTTTCATAGCAATTTTGAATAAAGGACAAAATCTCTAGAAAAAGAAATCATTAATGCTATGTTTATAATTTTATTTATTTTTAAAGATTTTATTTATTATTTCCAGAGAGAAGGGAAGAGAGAGAAGCAGAGAGGAAGAGAAACATCAGTGTATCATTGCCTTTCACCTGCCTCCAGCCATGGACCTGGCTAGAGACCTGGCATGCACCCTGGCTGGGAATTGAACCAGCCACCTTTGGGTTCACAGGCCGGCTCCTTATCCACTGTGCTGCCAGCCAGGGCTAATGCTATGTTTAATATAAGCCACTTATATGTGTGTTTAATGAATGCTGGAAATTACTCATTTTTAAGGGAAAAGGGGCAGGTAGCAAAGTTTTATGTTTTTTTTTAATTAAAAATTTTTTTTAAATTTACTTATTGTTATCAAGAGGGGAAGGAAAGGAGGCAGAGAGGGAGAGAAACATCAATGTGTGGTCGCCTTTCACCTGCCTCCAGCAACAGGTCTGTAAAGGTTTTTGATAATTGATATTATTCAGGTAATTAATCTGCTACATGAAATGTATAAAAAATCATGGGTAATGAGTTTAGTATAATATTTTTATCTGCATTGATTTTTAAATTATACCTATTGTTATTAAATATATTCTTATTATGCATTGTTATTAATTGTATTATTTCAGAATTTTTAAAAGATTCTTAAATGAATACTTTTATTTTCAGGATTGTCATTTTTATTTTAACAGAGTTTTCTTATGAAATTGATTATTTCAGAGTTTTAGATAAATATAGAACATAAATCACATGTGAAGTAAAATTTTTTTATTTTTAATTCATAAGAGTTCTTCATGTATCTAAGTTGCCATTTTTGTCTTAGTAAAATTTTGCCTCAAAATAACTGCTTATTCACTACCCTGGCTGGTGGCACAATGGATACAACCGGTCTGTGAACCCAAAGGTTGCTGGCTCAATTCCCAGCCAGGGCACATAACCAGGTTGCAAGCCAGGTCTCCAGCCAGGTCTGTAGCTGGAGGCAGGTAAGAGGCAACCATACATTGATGTTTCTCTCCCTCCCTGCCTCTCTCCTTACCCCTCTCTCTAAAAATAATAAATAAAATCTTTAAAAAAAATAACTGCTTATTCAAATCATGTATAAATTGGACTTGGTTATATTTTGCACAGAGATAATCTTAAACATGTTTTTTTATAGGTCTGAAAATTAAATAGGTAAAAATGAAAGCTAGGAGTACATGATGCCATTTCTAATCATATTATCGACTGACATTAAGAGGTAATCAGAGGAAATTAAGACAAAATGGTACAATAGATAACTTAGGTCATCCTATGAGTAACTAAAAATGAATGTTTACTTCAAATAGGATCTATGTTTTATATTTAAATTTTTGGAAGTGATTATCTCATAAGGAGATGGTAAAATAAACGAGGATAATCCCTATATGGTAGAAATATTTTTTTTAATCCTATGCAAATGACCACCTTGATCTTTATTTTAACTCATGAGAATGCTTTTAAATAATTAAGGAGATTAGAAGAAATTAAGAGATGATAAGGTGTCAACAACATTTAAAACTGCTATTATATTTCTTCTTATTAAAAATATCTTAATATTAGTCTAATGTGCACTTTTCTTTTTGAAACAAAGAATTGTACTTTTAGAGGAAATTATAAATATGCGAATGACATGATTCAACTTCTCATGGATACTCTCCAAAGGCTTGGTACTAACCATGCCATCATCACTCATAGAAAGCACAGCATTTTGCTTGGTGTGAAAAAAACTAGTCAGACTTTTCTTAAGTATCTTGCAAATTCTGAATAATTTTCTGTGAAAAAAGTGCTTGGTGCACCAGAACAACCACAAAATAACCTGAGCACAAAAGTTTCAATCATTTCTTTAGATTGTACATTACTGAGTTTATGTCTAGGATGACACACCTGACATCATATTGGATGCCTGTGGTGAGATATTATAATATTTTCTTTTTGTATTCTTATTTATTAGCATATCAAATGATATTTCAAGGCAAATTTTGCTCAGAAATCTAAGCATATGATGCAGGAGATGTGCAGCTGTTGCCCAGACTTTTAGGTGTGCTCGTTTTGTCTTTCACCCTTGACTTTTGAAGTGGGTCACAGTATGATATTTCTGTTAGCTAGGAATGTGAAGGAAGAACAATTTAGTGCAGAAAGTGCAATACTTGGTCCCTTGTCCCCTAACATGTGATGGTTTACTATTTTCTTTTTACGTAACAGAAGGCATTCTGCTTCTTACCCAGATGCTAATCACAGATTTGTTACTGCTTTGAAAACATTTCTTTACTTATCTAACATAAAATTGACTGACATCTTTGTAAATTTTCTGAACAATGCAGAAAATTCATGGAACATCAAGAAAATAGTGGTTTCTGCTTTTTTAAAAAATAGTCAGGTCTAGGAAAGACTTGGCATAATATATACAACCTAAATTCATATGGTTTTCTGATTTTTACTTATGGATAATGTATAAGAATTCTCCCTCTTATTTATATTGTTTTGGGAGATATAACTGTATGTGAATGTTAGCTATTTAAGCTTTTATGTTCCAGAAAAGTTCATGGATATTTTAAGGGTTAGCACAGAAGAAGAAAATTTATTTTCAATGTTTTAATCTTTGACTAACTTCATTGTAGTCATTTCCCCAAATAATAAATTAGTTTTTCACTGAATTTATTTATTGAAAATCAATACACATACTTGAGAAGAAAATTTAGTCTTTATTTTTGTGCTTGTTCCCTGATTATTAATTTCTCCTATGTCATTTATTATATGTGTTGTAATTTTCCATTGCTATTCAATAAGCTTTGGAAAATGCTTTGAAAATTAATTAGAGTTGAGCATCAGTAACCACCTGTTCATTTGAAAATTTGTTCCTATAAAATGTCTTAAAAATTAATAGGATGTCAACTTAGACTTCTCGCATGCTCAGGATTGAGTGAGACCAGAGGAGACTGGTACAAGATGAAGTCCAACAGGGATACAGTAGAAGGAATTTGAACTTTGCAATTATGATGAGGACCAGTAGGATATATAAGGAAGAAATTGATAGTACCCAAACACACTGCCTGCTCTATAAATGTAGCAGTAGTAGCTCTGTCTGTCCCTTTTCCCCTTTGTCACTGTGCCAGGGCCTTTAAATGAACATTTATGACCTCCAAATAGTCTGATTTCCCCAGAGTCACTGAACATAGTGAATTGACCCTACTAGGCTGAGATCCATATGGTATAAATTGCAAATGTCTTGCTACCATTCCTAAATACATCCACCTAACTAATTTACTGTGTTGACCATATACTCGCCTTGAGTTTATGGTCCCAAATTAAAGAAAACAAAACTTTTTATATCTACGGTTAACTTTATTTTATCAAGATGCTGGAGAAAGGTGCCAAAGTTGCTTTTCATCATCAATTCTTAACTATGTATGAACTCCCTTTTTGGAGAAGAGTGTTGGAATGAATTGAATTACAATTGTTAAGTATAGACATGTGAGTTGCTGAAATTATAGTTTTGAGTAATTGTCAATGTAAAAATTGATATAAATAGCATGGGAATAAAAGACTCATGGCACATTTTGAATGTTTGAACTCATATGCTTTTCTTAAAGAATAAATTTTGTTTAAAATATTACCCCAGTTACCCCAGTTGCATCCTGTATCTTGGGAATATTTGGAATAGAGAAGACATCTTAGAACCCCCAAATTATTAGGTGGACTCTGTAAAAAGACACAGAAAATAGAGTTTTAGGGGGCAGTATAGAAGAAACCAAGAGGGGATTTAAAATTGGGGAAGAATGGATTTAGCATAATTAAAAACAAAGAAAATTATGAAAGGAACTTCAGAGTGGCATTTGTGTTTCTCAACTGAAACTTTAAGATGCAATGTTGTTCCTAGTTGTCTCCCTTTCAACTCTATAGCCTAGTGATTGGATGTTATGACATCACCAGTTCTGTTCTGAGAAAATAGTTTTCGACAGATTCAAAGTGCAGTTGTTCAATTAGAAAGCTGTTTTTATCCAGGAGTCTTTCATTTCTATTTTAATTAATTAGTAGCAATATAGTTCTTGCCAAACAAGGAATCTGAAGTCATCAAGATTGGATTTTATTTTATATCTACCTAGAGGTAGAGAACCACTCTCTTGGGAGGCATAAATTAGGATGCTAGCCAACTTTTTTTTTTTTTTTTTTTTTTTGCTCTAAAGCAAAGCCTTTGTATGTAATGAATCATTTGTCATAATTCTAGGAAGTGACATGTTTTAGCAATTATAAATATAAACTATATTATATTTGAAGAATAAAATACTCATCTATATCATTAAGGTTGAAATTTTAAAGGAAAATAGTATAGTCTCTAGTATATTAAAATGTGATTTAGACATAATATTTTATATATCAATCCCTGAAAGAGAAACAACTTTTTAACATGCATGAGTTCTTTGGTTCATTCAACAAAACTTGATAAAAATAAATTTATAAATATTTGACAGGATCAATTACCTTCAAATTAGTTATTAATTAATACATTTAGCACTTATTGATAACATATTGCATGGAATGAATTTTGCTGATATGGAGTGTATTTGATTTTGCTTTGAGATCATGAATCCTGGTGTTTATGCCCAGGGATGTGATTTATTAAATGTGTGAGAGTTATTTTATGTAAGTAAAATAAGTAAATAAATAAGTGCCTAAATTCCCCAAAATAATTTAGGTAGTATGGGCTAAAATAATTCAGGTAGTATTTTTTTTAGATTTTATTTTTTAGAGAGTGGGGAAGGGAGAGAGGCAGAGATGGAGAGAGACATCAATGCGTGGTTGCCTTTCACCTGCCTCCAGCTACAGACCTGGCTGGAGACCTGGTTATGAGCCCTGGCTGGGAATGGAACCAGTGAACTTTGGGTTTGCAGTCTGGCACCTTATCTACTGTGCCACCAGCCAGAGCTCAGGTAGTATTCTTTTAGGAAATTATAAAGTTCTCAAACCTTCCGTTTCTTTCATTAGAAAGAGTACTTAGTTCACATTTAAATTGTGGGCAATGACACATAGTAGGTACTTAGTAACTCAAGCTGAAATCAATCTGTGCTCTCATGAATTCATTATATTATTCTATGTACTCATAACCTCTGAATCTTTTATATTCTGTTCTTGGGCTCCCTTTTCTGTGGTTTTACCTATTTAAATTATATTAGGATAAAAATAGCACTGTATAATGATTTTCCTTAACTGTGTGATGGTTATTTTCAGATTTACATTTTCATGTTGACCAAATTAAAAATGGCTATATATAAAAATGTATCTTTCTGGAACGTTTCAACTTTTCAAAGTTTAAAGAAACTTAGATGTATTTATATGTGAAAATGATATAAATGTGCATATGTTTACATATTATATTTATTTAAAATGCATCTAACATAGAACTTAGAGTTTGCAATTGTGTTATGTGCATTGTTGAAGCTGCAAATAGAAAAAAAACCTCCAAAAATTAGGTTGAATTTCTACTTCATAAATATTTGCAAACATTCATTGATAGAGTGACAGATTTTGTGATTTTTAAATTATAGCTTACATATCACTCCCTTTTATGCAACTCTAGCCATCAACAACTTATATTAAAGACTAAATTAAGTCATTCGTGAGACCAAGAAAGATAGCAAAATTTTTTGTGTTCTGATGTGGGAAGAAAAAGTCATTTTTAGTATGAAATTTACTATGCAACACAGAATGGACAGATGGTGCACACAATCCATTTGTCAAAAGGCTCTTAGTTCTCTGCATTGGAAGAAAACTGGGTGAGAAGTTAGGCAACAGTTTTTACTGAAGGTATTTTCAAGTTTCATACAACCTGAGAATAAAGATCTAGAAGATGGTTTCCAACTAAAGAAGCCATTCTTCTTGATCAAAGTCACAAGATTTCATTATTCATAATCACAAATACTTTATCTCCTCAACCTTAAAAATGTATTCTCTTCTGAAATTTTCAGTTTTTATGGGAGTGGTACAGATCTAATTTTTTTTCTCTCTTAACTGGCTGGGTTGGCAGCAAAGATCAGAGCAAAACATCTTGCAGTTGGTGAGTTTCTCAGAATGCAGAGGTAGTAACTATATCATGTGGTTCAAATAAGAACAGCCATTCCTGGGTACCTAAAAGTGAATATATTGCAATTACTAGAATAGTAAGATTATCTTCTATTTTACTAGCTTGGCTGATTACTACAGTCAACACTTCATGCATCAATCTAGGAGAGAATTAAAAGAAGATTCAGGGAATTTTTTTTTTTTTTTTTTTTTTTTGATGGCATGCATATACTTGGGACAGATTGTGCTTTTGAGATGAACAACTTTATCCTGCAATATGACTCTAGAGAAGTGTGGTATCAGAACTCTAATTTTATGCCAAATCTCTCTCATGTATTATCCACAAATAGATTCAATATATAGTAAAAGTATTTTAAATATAAAGTACAGTTGAGTTCTGAAATTTCACATATTCATGCCTCGCTGGGGCATTAAATTGCAAGAAAAATATTGAGCCTTTTCCTACACCAGTCATTTATTTGAAATATATATTTTTTTGGTAAAGATACTTTAAATAACAAATTTGGGGAAAGAGTTATGGTTTTGTATAACTTCCACAGGAAGATGTCTCACTAATCATAATTAAGTGAATTATCTTAATTATCATTAGCATTATCTTAATTTTCTAGAAAAAAAAATAGTAAGCTGGAATATTAGGCAAACTCTTCATGCCATCTTGACAAATGGTAAACAAAATCAAACATAATACCAAGATATTAACAGAGACCCATATTGTCTACCAGGATCTCAATTTCACCAGATCATCTTAAGGAACATTAATGTGTCACAAAAGGCAGCAATTTTCAATAATGCTCACTTTTTTCTAATACTAAATTAGTTTCAAGGGAAAGGGGAAAAATATAGTCTTGGTGTGTTAAGAGGAAGACAAAATAAGGGATTAAGTCAGGTACAGATTACCATCGTGTGAGGCACTGGTGGTACAGTTCTCTTAGAATGTTGTAAGTTACCTGAAGCTTCAGAACAATGGAAAACAGCCTGAGATCTGCATACGCAACTGCTGGACAGTATGAAATGTGATGAAATACCGATGAGGAATTAAGGAAAAATCTCTTTTCTCCTGATCTCCATCTCTCCTCTGGTGCTTAGCCAAGTGCAACAATTTGTTCCATATGCATCCTTAGGGCCACTTCTGTGGCAGCAGGTCCTTACTCATCTTGACAAGTGTCACTTCCTTTACAATCCTGTTGCACAGAATGGGGGCTACAATCCCTCTGGCTGTGAAAATGACAGACACATTACCTCCTGGGGACAAATGTCATGACACCTCATGACACATTTTTCACTAATAAAGCCAGAAGAGTACCCATTTGACACATAGGTTGTCTAAGGATAAGTTCTGGTTTATTCTTTTTTTTTTTTTTTTTTTAATTTATTCATTATTTTTAGGGAGAAGGGCAGGGAAGGAGGAAGAAAAGGAGAGAAACATCAATATATAGTTGCCTTTCACCTGCCTCCAGCTATGGACCTGGCTGGAGACCTGGCTTGCAACCTGGTTATGTGCCCTGGCTGGGGAATTGAACCAGTGACCGTTGGGTTTGCAGGCTGGTGCCTATCCACTGAGCCACCAACCAGGGCTGATTCTGGTTTATTCTTAAGGTCCATTTACTCTCAGAAATATCCTGATTTGTCAAACAAACTATATCATACCCAAGGCTCTCCTGTCCCCCTTACAAAAAATATCAAATTATAAATCTTGGACAAAATAGAAACAAACATAGGTCAGTATTAAATATCTGAGTATCACCTTTGTCTTCTGTGTCCAGTCCTGCCATGGAAAATGTCCTACTGTGTCTTCAGCAAGGCAAAAGCAAAAGCTGGTGTCCAGAGTTTTTGCTTCATATTAAAACTTTGTCTTTTGGAGCTCATGCCATCTGGTATGGACCCAGTCGCTGCTAGATGCACATTGCTGCATGTTCCTGGGTGAGAAAGAATGCAAAGGAATGGAATGAGTGTGGGGAAAAGGAGAATGGGAGGGAGAGAGAGAGAGAGAGAGAGAGAGAGAGAGAGAGAGAGAGAGAGAGAGAGAGAGAGAGAAAGAGAAAGAGAGAGAGAAAACTTCTCAGTTCCCATGGGATTATATTGGTTTGGGTTTGGGATGAACCAAGTGCTTTTAATGAAGAACCAATCAATTTCCCAAGCTTTTCATGGCTTTTTCTAGGTTTAAAACCCCTAGTTAAACAGGCCTCTGTGTCCAGCACCACCCCTGACCCCACAACAATCAGGTGGAATGGGAGGGGCAAAGGGAGGTGTGTTAATATTCTTGGTGGATCCATGCTGTGACCCCTGGGGTGTGAAGCTCTAAGTTTCTGGTGAAATAAACAGGCTTATGCTTCTGAATTTGTCAAACTCAGTGTCTAATTCCCTTGCTTCCCTTTTTTATGGATAATTAGTTGACTACCTGCAGTAGCAATGGGTCTGCCTATTTCACCATATTTGTATAACCTGCATGTAGATTATTCACACACCACTTGCACGGGCACATTCCCCCAGTGTCATAGCAAGCTAATTAGAAATAAAAGTTTTCAAGTCAAGGAAAGTAGAACATACCTGTATAATATTGTCTTATTTAAGCTTTAAAAGTTTTGAAAAAATGAGGTATGATTCAAGGTATTCTAGAGATGATTTCAACTGAATAAAATATAAAACCCTGAAATACTTCTCAACTCTACTTTTTATAGGTGCACTAAAAAGCAGTCCAGAGATAATGTGTATGTATGTGTGTGTGTGTGTGTGTGTGTATGAGTGGTATGAAGAAAGACTATAAATTCCTTGAGAAATGTCATTTAAATCACTAGTTTGTTAATATTTAGGAAAATTGGTAGACATCATGTGAAGATGGAGGTATAAAATTTAGTCTATGGACTACTGTGTAGTAGTTAAAAGAAATAAATTAGTCCTACATATACATCAATTACATAGATTTCAAAATCACATTAACTGTAATTTTTTGTTTAATGTAGCATTGAACTGTAAAATTAATTCATTAATGTTTTTTGGGGTTCTTATTGTGTTTGGGTTCATTATCATCTGGTTTCTTATTTTGCATATTTTTTCTCTCTTCATTGCTTTACCTCTCTGCCTCGTTATAGTAAGTTGTTTTATTTTTTAATTTAATTTCTTCCCTTTACTCTTTTAGTAGTTACCATAAAACTTTTAACAAGTATAATGTTTACATTAAACAATACCTTTGTGTGTGTGTACGTGTGTGATTTTTATCAAATCACAACCTGTGTCATTTCACTTGGTGTCACCCATGTTTGATCCTATCTTTTTTTCCTCCCCACATGAAGTGTCTTGTTTCCCACAGACTGTGTGTATTTTGCACTATCCACAGGCTTACAGCTCTCTTTGCTTAACACTTTTCCTTGAATCTCCAAATTTCCTTCTGTGGTTATTTCCCATCATGCAGAAATAATATGAGAAAATTTATATTTTTAAGTAAGGGTCTGTTATTGATAAATATATTGTTTTAATTTATTTAAAAGGGATTTTAGTTTTTATCTTATGTTTACTTGGATTAATTTCCAACAGAAAATATGTGAGAAAAGTACAAATAATACATATACTGTACACTCTACACCTGCATTCCCCACTTGTGTATATTATACTAAATGTAGTTCATCATTCTCTTCATTTTCAGTGTCAGCTTTATTTCAGTGTTGATAAGAAGAGTTGTTATTATGTGAGAATTCTCCTTGCGACCTCTAGTAGGAATGAAATGCAGGTTGTAAAGATTACCTAGATTGGGAAAAGTTTCTCAGAGAAAAAAAGTATTTTGTTTATATTATAGCAGCAACATTTGCCTTTTATTTTGTATTCTTTGTTGTTGTTTTTTTTTTAAATTAAATCTTAAATAAGTCAACTGTGTATCTAAGTGTTTAATGTAACATGTATCATTTCAATTCTATAATTCCACATCAGCAGTGGTATTGTCCTCTGCTTATTTACAGGAAGGTGTAATTGCTCCAGGTTAAAAAACAAGAACAAAAAAGTGAGAGATTTGATTCCAATCCAGTCTTCCTGAAGCCAAAACCCACGTTCTTAATCAGGACTCTGATTTCATAGGTGATATTTCATAGGCTTAATATAAAAATATGTTATTTAACATCATCCCAATGATAATATGCATTGTTTCCACACAGTGTGGAACACTGCATAGTCAGAAAGATTTGGTTAATTAAACAGTATAATTGCACCAATGACCTACAGCTTGATAATATCAGAAACAAACCTTAAAAGTAGCAAGCACTTACAGCCTTAAAATAAGTCATAACTCTTTTCTGAAACAGAGTCTTAAGGATCTGTTGCCCTTAGTCCACTATAATTACATTTATGAAGAGAGATATTTGTGCACTCTATCTATAAGGGAGTCGGAACGTAGCAGGGTATTGTGAAAAAATTGAGAATAATAAAGGAAGCAAGTTAAACAATGCGCATGTTTTATAACTAATTTTATTTTTTAAAAAAAACCTGAGGTAACTTTTTCTTTTATTTATAAGGTGATATTTTAAAATATTTGGCTTATTTGCATGTGTTTGGTTTCAGAATTTCAGCATAATCCAATAATTAGTTTAGTATAACTTGTGGTATACCTGCTAAATAATTTAAACAGATGGCTATATAATAAACAGATGGCTATATAATAAACACATTAAGATTATCACACATTTAAATTTTATTTTCTTTTATTTAAAAAATTTTAAATTAATTTTAGAGAGAGGGGAAGGTAGGGAGAAAGAAAGGGAGAGAAACATCAATGTATGGTGGCCATTCACCTGTCTCCAGCTGGGGACCTGGGAGAAAACCTGGTTTGCAACCTAGGTATGTGCCCTGACTGGGAATTGAACCAGAGACATCTGGGTTCACAAGCCAGTGCTCAATCCACTGAGCTACACCAGCCAGGTGTAGCCACACATGTTTTAAAGCCTGGGCTTTATGGACAGAATATACTTGTTTTAGAATATAAAAATAAGCAAACCAGTAAAACAGAGTTAGATCCTATTTCTGTTGCAATATAATAACATGGAAAATTAATTAATGATTTTTTAAAGTATGTGGTATTTTTAAGTGTTACATGACATAACATTTGAAAATTTCAGTTAAAAATGTCTTCTGTACTTGAATTTAAAGAATTTGCAGGTTGCAAGCCAGGTCTCCAGCCAGGTCCATAACTGGAGGAGGTGAAAGGCAGACACACATTGATGTTTCTCTTCCTCTCTGCCTCTCTTCCTTCCCCTATCTCTAAAAAAGGAATAAATAAAATCTTAAAAAAAAAAAAAAAGATAAAGAAACTGCCCTTTGTGTTGGTGAAACATTAGCTGCCATGTCCCCATGTGGCCGCTGGATGGAGCTCTTTCCTTTGCTTTCAGCAAACTCCAAGCAGTGGCAACCCTGTTTCTGGCAAGGCATGGAGTGTGTCTCTCAAAAGCTTTAAGGAACTTATTCTTTAACATGCTGTGAAATTGACTGTGTATAAAATATTAGCAAGTTAATATGCAGAAGAATGAGGTAAATTCTACCTTCTCTCAAATGAATTCTTCTTCTCATGCTCCTGCAAGAAATTTTTCTGGAAAATGAATGCTAAATTATACTAAATAGATTAATATAATCATATTATTTATAATCACATCTGCAACTCTATTTTGGAGGCATTTTCAAAATGAATAGTTTAAATATTGAGGGAATTTTGCTAGATGCAGTCCCAAGGTCTGTGGGCTTGGAAGGTGTTATGAAACTTTGGGAAATTGTGTGTGATTTACCTCAGCTGAGGAAGGTAGTCTAGGAAAGGAATAGATTGGTCATGAAACATAATTTCCAATAAAGTCATATGGAACAGTGAAGTGCATGGAAAAAATCACATTTTTCCATTGGCAGTGTTGACATATACATTATCAAAAGACTTCAGTGACCTACCTGTGACCTTGTCACTCAAACTTCCTAAAGTTTTGTATAAAAATATAAATAATGATAATGTTTCTGAAGAGGTCCAAATACAATGAAAACCACAACAGAAATTTATTTCTAGAACTCTGAAAACATCATGTAAATAGTCATTTTTGGAATTATTACAATGGTGTAGAGAAATTCCACAGTAACACATCAGGAACCTCTCAGAAGGCCATCTTCAGTGGTGCTGCATGGTGAATCTTTTCTGTTTAGAATGCTCTATAAAGCCAGGCTCTTGATTGCAAGAATCCTAGTAACCAAGGACTCCTTTCTGTTTACCATTTCTTTTAAATGATGTTTGCCACCTCAGTGGTATCTACTTAAGTTTATGATCGCAAAAATCTGTATCATTCATATTGAATTCCCACTCTAACTTTACCATCCTATTGGATAGTTACTCCTTGATAGTCCAGTTATTTGAATTTCACTGTGTCCCAAACTGAACTCACTGTGTTTACCCTGCACAACTGTTGTATCTACTTGACTGATAGAAGTTTTGGCTTTCAAATTGGAGACCATAACTAATTTCTTTCCAGTGCCGAGCCCACAGTAGTAAGCAACCAATTAACCACTGAATGAGCAATGTATTTTGAAGCCCAAGATATAGCTTAGAACTAATGTCAATAATGTCAAGCATTAAATCTGTCAGATTGGTTCAAACAATATTATATTTCCTTTGATTATCGTAATTATTTCTGAAGAAATAAATGCATTGAAAATATAAGACACTGAATGCATCTTTATTTTCAGACAATTTAGAATAAATTCCAATGTTGCACTAATAACAAGCAGCGAGAGAAGGAAGGGATAATTAGGTTGGAGACTGAGGCAGAAGCCAGATCCCTATGACCTGATAATTCACAAAAAAGGAGTTTGGATTTTATTCTGTATGTATTGGAAAACCATTGAAACATTTTGATACAGAGAATGCTACACTTGGGTATATAAATTTTGATGTCACAAATATAAGGATGATAGTATTTAAGGCTATAGAATTGGTTATAACTGTTTCTCCAACTTTTGGTTTCAGGACCCAAGTATACTCTTAATATATTCAGGACTCTGAAGGTTATTGCTTATGTGTGTTTTATTTATTACTATATACTGTATTTGAAATTAAAAGAAAAAATCTCAAAATACTTATGTATTAATTCATTTAAAATAAAGTGCTTTTTATGAATAAAATTTTTATAAAAACTACTTATATTTACAAAAAACAAAAATGTAATGAGAAAAGAAGGGATATTGCTTCCATTTACAAACATCTCCAAAGACTTCTTTAACAACTGGATTCTCGTATCTACTTCAGCTTTCAATCTGTTGAGATATCATTTGTTATATTGCTTTTGTAAATCCCAACTGTGTAACTTAGAGAAGATGAGATAGTTAAAATGAAATTATGTTATTATTATTATTATTATTATTACATATATTATTTTGACTTTTGGGGTCCATTCAAAAGATCTCAGGAACCACCTGGGATTTCCAGGGCACACCTTAAAAATCTCTGATGGAGCAACTAATTCTAGAAGAAACATAGGAGGACTAAGCTTCGACAGTTCAACATTTAGAGTACTGAAGCAAAGAAAATGACAGAAAATTCTATTTAGACCATTTCTATAGTTCTATAGTTGTGAATCTCAAGTTTGCATAGGTCAGTGAATTTATCTTCCTAGGGCCATGCTTATCTTTTTGTTGACCATAAGAAAGCCATACATCTATCCCCTATGTTGTTATGGCATAACAAGCTGTTTTAATAATGAGAGCAGGAATTTCAATTCATTATTGGAGTGGTTAAGATAGTGGCATAGGAAAATGTGGTATGCAAAATCTGCCACAACTACATAAAAATGACAAAGTGTAGTAAAACCACCATTCAGAACCACCTGAAATCTCATTGAACAAAAGTCCTAAAAGTAAGGATATAAAGAAAAAGTTACATCAAGACTGTTAGGAGGGCCCTGGCCAAGGAGCTCAGTTGGTTAGAGCATCTTCTGCTCTGCCAAGGTTGTGGGTTCAACCCCTAGTCAGAGCACATACAAGAATCAAGCAAAGAATTTATGAATGAATGAAACAGCAAATCTATGTTTCTTTCTCTGTCTTTCTAAAATCAACTTAAAAACAAAAACTAGGAGGGAAGGTTGGGACACGGAATAGGCTGGCCCAACAACCACATGTGGCAGATAAAAATTGGAATATTTCAAAATTGGAAGACTGCCCCCCCCCACCCCGCCCCCAGCCTTGAGGAGCAAAGGGCTCTAGCACCAAACCAGGATCCCAGCCCAGGATTCAGTTCTGGAAAGAGAAGTCTTCACAACTTCTGGCCGTAAAAACGGGCTTTCCTCTTAAAGGCCCAGCACATGAACTTATTCAGGCTTCCTGGCTCTGAGCTCCAGCATCCAAAGCACTAAGGACATCTAGGGACAAACTGAATTGTCTGCTATCAGGCAAAAGCTGGAGGGGCAACTTTGTCCTACACAAAAGTGCTGACAGAGACGATTGTTCCTTTTCTAAGCACTCTCCTCACATGGCTGGCAAATGGGCACCTTATCTGAGTCTTCATCAACCTACCTAACACTTTTCACCCCACCCTGGTGATTCCCTGAGACCATAGCCCCCCACTTCCCCATCCCCAACTTTTAGGCCCAATCCAAGTCATTTCCAGTAGCTTTTCTATACAAATGGTTCATCTTGGTTCATGCTTTGGAATTTTCTAAAATCAAATAAGCAGCAACTAGTTTCAGGGTGTCCTGTACCCCTGACAAAGCAGCCCCAAGCTCTACACTAGCAGCAGCCAGCCTTGTTTTATAGCTTGGCTTCTCCTGGGCACCTCCAAGCCCAGCACGAGGAGTATCTATCTGCAGATAGCTTTGCTGTTCATGCTAGGTTAAAAGCTGAAGAGAGAATCTTAAAGAGCATCAAGTGAAAAGCAGTTTGTTTCCTACATGGGAGCTCCCATGAGACTGTCAGCTAATTTCTCAACAGAAACTTTGCAGGCCAGAAGGGATTTACATGAAATATTCAAGGTAATGAAATGCAAGTACCTACAACCAAGATTATTCTACCCAGCAAAGCTATCATTTAGAATTGAAGGACAGATAAAGAGATTCCCAAGCAAGAAAAATCTAAAGGAGTTCATCACTGCCAAATCAGCACTACAGGAAATGTTAATGGGTTTTCTTTAAAAAGAAGAAAAATAAAGATGAAATATATGAATAATAAAATGGCATGATAGAAAAAGATATTTCATGAAAATGAAAATAAAACAAAACCTGCAGTAGCAATACTTATACCAGACAAAATAGACTTGAAAACAAAGGTTATAACAAGAGACAAAGAAGGAGCCAGCAATTCCATTTTAGGTATTTATCTGAAGAAACACAAAACACTAAATCCATGTGTTCTTTGTAGCATTGTTTATAATAGCCAAACTATGGAAACAATTTAAGTGTTCATCAACAGATGAATGGATAAAGAAATGGCACATTGTACATATACAATTGAACATGGCTCAGCTATAAAAAGGAATGAAATGTTACCATTTGGGACATGGATATTACTTAGAGAGCATTATGTTAAGTGCAATAAGTCAGACAGAGAAGGACTGATGCCATATGATTTTGCTTATTTGCAGAATCTAAAAAATAGAATAAAGAAGCAAAACAGAAACACATTCATAGATAGAAAGAACATTTTGATGGTTGCCAAATGGAAGGGGCATTGGAATGATGGGTGAAAAAGTTGAAGATATTAAGAAGTACAAATTGGTAGCTACAGAATATTCATGGGGATGTAAAGTTCAGCATAATTCTAATACTTACATGTAGTGTCAGGTGGGAATAAGATTATTCAGTGATCATTTAGTAAGTTATATAATGTCTCACTACTGGATTGTACACCTGAAACAAATACAGTATTGCATGTTAGTCATAATTGAAAAAATTTTAAAGTATTTAAAGAAAAAAGAATAAAAAGTATAATTTATAGGTAAGCATAGCTCAATGAAAAGACACAGGCACAGGTACTGATATCAATACCTTTCTCCTTCATTTACTAGACTTAAAATATCTAGTGGACAAGTATTGGTAATTCTTTTTGGAATCCTTGATATTACAGTTCTTGTTATAGCGTAGGCATGCGATGTTTATAATCTGAATGAGTCCATTACTTTTGAGACGACTCGCTGAGCAGGGGAGGGTTTGTTCTCCCCCTTCCTAAGGCCAGCCACTATGGATGGCCATGTCAGGCTGCTCAGAGATCCCAGTTCTAATATCATAAAAAATCACATATACAAAAATAAAAGAAAATGAAACCTGCACTCCTCTGATAATAGTTTTTTACTTAAGGATACAAAAATAATCATGTTCTCAGAAGATTCCCAATCAAGGTTTGGAACAAAGATCTAAAGAGAAAATGTGTCCTATTAAGATAGGGTTGTCTGATAAATTGCAGGGCATCCACCTAAATTTGAACTTTAGATAAACAAGAAATAATGGGACATACTTACTCTGAAATGTGATTTGTTGTTTATGTGAAATTAAAATTTTAGTGATAAATCTGTAACTTTTTCACTCAATCATTAGGAATGCTTTGGACATGTGAGAGTAGGGTGAACTTTCTGGAAACCTTAGGTGACCTAATTTTGTGAGTCCATTGGGCAAAACCAAGGAGCTAAGATAGACTTGTAGGGCTAAAGGTATCAGATATTTGAATAAAAGAGTTTGGGTAGAGTATTTTTCAAGAGAAATAAAAAGAAAAGAAAGAAAGGTAGCTTTTAGAGAGATGTAAGTTTCTGTTCTTAGCTGCAACTTTATTAAAAATATATTTAGATTAGAAAAAAAAATATTTTCCAAGATGAGAAGAAAGCCAAGCATAAGCACTATAGACCATGTGAGAGAGAGAAAACATATACTATAGAATTCAACTGTATTCACATGTACTCTGATAAAGCAAATAGAGGAGATAATAACACAGGAAGCTAAATTAGTTTTTTTTCCTGAAAATCAGTAGACTAATGATTTGTGGAGGACCTAAGGAACTCATCACATAAGGATTATTTAACATTTTTAGCAGCCGTATGTGCAGGAAAAGTCATTAAGCTCAAAAGTGAAGTAAAAAAGCAAAAGAATTATCCCCAAATACATGATCAAGACATTTAAAAAGTAACATGACATCTACAGAACTCCAGGGTCTTAGGAGACTGGTTAGTAGATTCTAAGGGAAGTTTTTAACACATAAGAAAAGCTGTTAAACAGACTTTGAAAAGCTGCAAAGAAGTAGGGCCTATATTATAGAAGTTTTCAGGGAAGTGCGATATGATAAAATTTAGACAAAAAAGAATAACAATCTTACAAGGTTGCAATTTTATTGTAGGGTATAAAATTTTTAAGTAGAAATGCCTTCAGATGTTGGATTTTTAAAAAAGAGACACAAATAAGCATCTACCAAAGGTCTCTATATTTGAACCTCTTATTGATATAAAAAGCTGACTAGATTTAAACTGCATGAAAAACTATAATGATTTACACAATATTTTCATATCAGAAAAGGTCTGGGTTGTCTGTATTTGATCTACAATTCTGGGTGAGTGCTTGGAATTAGAGTCAGATCATTAGCTTCTCAGCCCTTCTGCAATGCTATTTTGGGGGCTACCGACTTGCTGCCCATGATGCTGTGATATTTGCATGCCAGGTCATCTGAAGACCACCTTTCTGGTTAATCAAATATCCAGGATGGAAATTAATCTTACATATATAGCTCTGAAATACAAAGCTACTGCCTAAGAAACATTATCCTGATGGTAGCTTAACTAAAACTGTGGAGAGTGGATTTTACTTAGAGCAAAAGGACACTAGCAAGGAACTAAGAAATTTGGCTTTCGTTTTTTCAGAGTAAATTTCCATTATTTTGAAGCCAGAAAATAATTTAAATTAAAGTTAAGGGTATGATGACAAATTAATAAAACTTTGTAATTTGTTTTGGTCATCTGGTTTTGGCCATGTTCAGTCAAATCACTGAATTTTATTAGTGATCATAAATATTTGAAAATCTTTAATTTGGCACTTTTAAAGTTTCTAATGTATAAAAGTTTAAACACTTTGGCATGCTTAAATAGTTACATATTGGGAAACTCCAGTAATTTCCAAATGGCAACATTCATGTTGCATACATTGAAGTAAGTTTCAGTGTGACACTATACCACTGCTTGCTAGGGGAAGGTAGTGTTTTAATGTTATAATGTGTGATGTATTATAGAGCTTTTGTATTAGAGCTTTAAAAAGATTGACCTAAGAGAAACATGTTCTGACTGGGTTTTCACAGTAAGGATAAACAAACTTCTAAAATATCATAAAGAGGATGTAATAGAAAAAAAGAAAAAGAAAAAAGGAGGGATATTATTTTTTCTTTGCGCCTCAAGAGAGATTTAAAAACTCCTTTTTAAACAAATTATAGTTAGACCTACATCTAAAGAAAGACAAATCCAGTGTTTTCAATGGCTTTTCTAACATCCTTCCCCGCCCACAATGCCTGCCTGGCCTGATTCACCATGGTTTCCGTACATACATCACAACACTATGCTGCTGCTTCTGCTTCTGCTTCTTGGCTGAATGTTGAAAAGGCCATCAGGTCACCTGCAGGTTGGTCCATGCACACTGACTTCTAGTATGTCCTGTTGTGTACAAGGCCTGCCCCTGTGGTTTTATCTGTGTCCCACAGGCTATGACAGTTTTGTACGAACTGAGCTCCAAATATCTTCCACATGGAAGCCGGCCTCCACTGACATTTTTCTCTGAAAAGGTAGCAGTAAGCATGTTACCATTATTCTGTTGATCTGTTCATATGTAATAAACCACCCCATTATTAATGGCTTGAAACCACAGCCATTTTATTTATCATGCATGGTTCCATGGGACAGCAATTTGGGCAGGACTCAGCAGAGGTAGTTCATCTGTGTATCATATGATTTAGGCTGGACAGCTGACCTGGAGCTGGCGGGTCTGTGTTGGTCCCGTTAGCACACCTGGGGCTTGGGGGCTTGCTGTCTGCTGGAATGCCATGGTCCTTCCTGTGGACTCTTTCTCAACCTGTGGCCTGTCCCCTCCAGGGCTTATCTCTCCATGTGCCCTCTGTCTCCAGCAGGAGGACCTGGACTTCCTCATGTGGGAGTTGGGTTCCCAGATGGAAAGTAGACGTTGGAGGACCTGAGCTAAAGACATCACTTTGGTCAAAGCAAGTCACATGGACAGCCCAGAGTGAGGCACTGAGAGAATAGACTCTACCTCCAGAAGGGAGGGGTGGCAAATGTTTTACTAAGGAGCATAGGGGTGTTCATTGGTAGGTCACTTTTAATACTGTACCACACCGCTTTTACAAGTGATTTGTACTGGTCTTTGAAAAAGTGTTACAAAGCAAAGTGGGGCTTGTTCAGGTGGTACCTTGGTGTAGGTCCCAACAATTAGTGTTGAGCAAAACAGGTCTTTGTTTACAATATTCCAACCTGGGGGAGGGGGTGCCTGTGGGAGCACTTCTGCTCAGTGCCCTGTTTTCCCATGAGACCCAGCACATCCCTTGCTCCCCAAAAGGCCATAAACCAAACCAAACCCAATAGTTCCCTATTCCTCACCTGTCTGCTTGCTCCTTTAGGATCTAGGGTACACATTGTTATCAGCCTCCTTATAATAGTGCAGAAAAGCATGTGCTGTGTCACACAGGGTCATGGTGAAGTCCAGGAAAGGTACAAATCCTAAGAGAGTGTCCTTGCCATGTGTTCCAAGTTTCAAGAGTCCCGATAGAGTCTGGGTCAGCAAGGCAGAATCCTTGGTGGCTTTGGAGACTACAAGCAAAGCAGCAGCAGGCCTGCTGTCTTACTAGCCCAAGTCCACATGGCTGGCTCCTGACTACAGACTACATGGCTACTTCTTCCCACATGTCCACTACAACCTGCTGCTCCAGCCTGCTCCTCTAACATGCTCCTTCCATGGTGCTGCTTCTCCTAGCGGACAGTGAGTGGGTCCCTCCTTTCACATCAGACTTCACCCAGAGCCGGGGGGAGCCCTTTAGCATTCCTGCAAACAATGTGGCCCCCTTCCTTCCTTCCTTATGGCTGCTCCTTTCCTTTAGAATCTCTCCTTCAGGAAAGGCTCTGCTATGACCATTTCCTTATCATTTATATGCAAAGAATCTTAATATTATATGCCCTTTTTACTGGCCCTAGGTAGCAGCCTGCCAGAGGTATGCAAAGTACCTTAAAACTGTATTACCTCCTTCCCCCACCCCAAAACCATGAGCTATGGGGAATGTGGGGACCCCTCTGTGACCAAAGGCCCACAGTGCCTTGCCCATCTTCCTTTGAGTGAAGCAATGCATGAACTTCAAATTTTCTCTGTGTGGTTTCCTGGGGGAGGAGGGAAACAAAACAAAACAAAAAAAACCCCTGCTTCTTTGTGATTATAATGTTAAGTAAAAATAGTTTAAAATTTCAATGCAATCTCAAATAGCTGAGCTGAATAATGCTTCTGTCTTTGTTACATTTCTCTCTGTTTTTGAGATAAGCAAATCACTTGTACTGATTTTACATTATGAGATGTGGAAATTTGGGTTACACACCCTTGGAAACAGACACACTCAGAACTAAAAGGATAGATTATAAGTCCCTTGTGGCAGTAGGGAATGATGTTCCCTTCTAAATAATTGGCATCATTACTGTTGGCTGAAGATTTTTGGGGAGGGAAGAGAGAGTACTTAATTTGCTGATGAATTATGAAATTTTATTTACTTATTTATTTGATAAAGTAACTTTTTTTTTTTTTTGGTCACAGCAACTTGAAAGTATGTGTGAAGTTGTGTTATTGTCTCATTCAAAGACCTTCAAATTCTTTCAGTGGTGTGTAGACAAAAGTGAAAATTCCTTGGTGTGACACTGAAAGTCTGACCTGTTTTTAGATCTAATTTTTTATGCCTCACCTCTTGCCCTACTCCTCAGCTGTCTAACTGCCTGTAAGTCTCCCAAATTATGAACTGAGTCAAATCTTCTGTTACTTCAGTTCTTCCTCTTGAAGCACGTTTCTTTGGTCCCCTGACTTGCTTTAGTCTCCATCCTCCAAAAATTATGCCCCAAAGACACTGCTGCTCTTTCTAACCTTAGCTCTTTTATTGACTCTTAAATGAATATACCTGATAATTGCCTCTTCTTAGGCTGAAATGACTGCTTTGCCTTGTGTGTCAACTTCCACACTTCTGTACATTTCTATCTTTGCAGTTGTAGCATTTAATTATTTACTTGTCTTTCTCTATTGAACAGCATGTAATGTACCTTTATTTTCTGAATGCTCCTTTTCTAAGACAATGTCTGGCTTATATTTAGTATTTAAAAATGAACCTATACTAAAATGCTTTCTTTTTCTTTTTTTAAAATTATTCATTTATTTATTATTTTTTAGAGAGAGGGGAAGGGAGAGAGACAGAGGGAGAAAGACATCAATGTATGGTTGCCTTTCATCTGTCTCCAGCTATAGACCTGGCTGGAAACCTGGCTTGCAACCTGGTTATGTGCACCCTGTCTGGGAATTAAACCAGCAACTTTTGGGTTCACAGGCCTGTGCCTTATCCACTGTGCCACCAGCCAGGGCCTAAAGTGCTTCCTGATATCAGCCTCTCCTAGCTAAGTCCCAAGGCAGACACCTAAGTATTAACTCAGTATGTATTTTCTTAATATGACTTAGAAGAAACAACTCATGTATTATGTTCTAATTTTTTAAAGAAATGTTTTCATCCTTATGGATAGAAAGGAGAGAGAAAGAGAGACAGAGAGAGATACAGAGAGACAGAGACAGAGACAGAGAGATTAGTTGCTTTGTCGTATGTGCCCAGACCTGGGATTGGACCCACAACCTGGGTATGTACCCTGAATGGGACTTGAACCCATGACCTTTTGGTCTACAGGACAATGCTCCAACCAACTGAGCCTCACCAGCTAGTGCTGATGCTTTAGTGCTAATCCTACATGTTTAAATTTAGACTTGAAGCATAATTTAAAACAATGTGTGCAGTCAGATGTGCTGCACTTGATCTTTGATTTTCTCTTCAATGTCATAAATTAAGTAGCAGACTGTTTAAGAGCAAGAAGAAAATCCTTTTTTTTTTCTTTCATAAATCTGTTAAGTTGCAGTGTTGGATGTACTTGCATTCTAAGGCGTACATTAGTTGAGTGCAATTAAATAAAGGAATGTTGACTCCACAAGCCATATTGCACACAGTATGTGTCACAGAACTGTTATCTTGATATGTTACATAATCCCCATGTGCATTTGGAGGTCTGTGCTCATCACTGGTTGGAACCAATGTCATCTAAACATGATAGTCCTGAATTGAAATCTTCATTTAATCTTACAAATTATATCTAAGGATCACAGCATGGGCACATTTTTAATACTGGTTTGGCCAAAAAAGTCCATGTGGGTTTTCTGTAAAATAAAAGATACATTTTAAGCTTTCACCAATAACTTTACTGATTTGGATATTTTAAGTTTGTTAGCTATCTTCTGCTGACATCCTACCAATCAACATGGTAGAATGATGACTGCCCTCAATTAATGTCTCGGTTTGATAACTATCAACTTTCAACTGGTCTACCCAACTGTGGAATGTCATCCAGAAAGAAATCTCCAGCACAGAACTTTGCAGCCCACTTTTGACATGTTCAATCAGTTACAGCACGTTCTCCATCCACTGCACAAATCCTATTGTCTGTTTCAGTTGTGTTTTCATCTTCCTTGAAATAATAAAGTATAATATGCCAAAAATGGTGTGTATTTTCTTCCAACTTCATTATTAAAATGGCTACACAAAAATTTACCAATTTTGATAAGTCTTTGAAAAGGCATGCTGATATGGCAGCTGTCATAGTACAATCTAACAAAATTTTTTTGAATGAAGTAAAGACAACAAGCACTACTAGAGCCAGTTTACAGAAAAAACAAAATGAACTTTTTGGCCAACCCAATACATGTGTCTCCTTCTACCACAGGTTTAGCTTCCCTTTTGTGCAGAAAAATACAAATCCCCCAAATCATTGTTACTCTAATGTCTTTCGAGGGATTACTTTCTCCAAAGCTATTTTTTCTTCCTTTTCCTTCTACTTAACTTTCTAAAGTTAGTGTCAGGATGGTTAATACTGGGGCTGAGAGGGGAGCAAAAAGGGGATGGATGTAATACAACAACAATTAAAATAAAATAAAATATGCTGCAATAATAAAAAAACACTGGGGCTGAGATAAATATCAGTGGACATCCATTATTATAAATGACTCCATATTTTTTTTTTTTTGAAGTAGAGATGGCATAGTACAAAACTGCATTTTGGATCAGAAACAAATTACATAGTTCCAATTTAAACTCTTTTGGGGCAAGTTACTTTCTTTACATCTGATTTCATAGCTACAAAATATTTTGTATTTCTGCATCGCTCCATTCACCTGGAAAGGGAAGATAAACCTTGCTTCCATGTGCTTCTCAGTTTTAGACATTTTGTCCTGATGAACTTAGCCATGCTTATTTTATAGGTTAGTCATTTAGACTTCAGAAAAATAAATTTTCTTGTTTTTCATGCTGTTCTGTGTTATCTTTTAGTTTTTTAAAGATTTATTATTTTTGAAGAGAGGAGAAGGGAGAGTGGCAGAGAGGGAGAGAGACATCAACGTATGGTTGCCTTTCACCTGTCTCCAGCTATGGATCTGGCTTGCTCCCTGGTTATGTGCTCTGGCTGGGAATTGAACCAGCAACCTTTGGGTTTGCAGGCCAGCGCCGTATCCACTGTGCCACCAGCCAGCACCATTCTGTTATCTTTTGATTTCTATTCTGGATTTCATGAGGTTTTTTTCTTCATTCAGGTAATAGGCACTTACTCCTTTCCATTGTATCCCAATGACCTCGGAAACTAACCTGCCTGTTGAATAACTCATTGCTGGTGTCATGATACTTTATTCTGCATGTACATGCTGGGAACTTTTTCTGTGTGTCAATGCTTATAATAAGTCCTGAAATAGACTGCAAAATAATAAGACTTTTTTTTCTGTCCAATTGGAATGTAAAGTTAAGCAGGACACAAAAATTAAGCAAAATAATTATATCAATTATTTTAATTTCTATTTAAATAAACATAAAAGAGAGAATGAGATATAGACCAAACCTTGAACTGCTCTGGGAGAATGACCAAAGGTTTTTCTTTTAAAAACTGTTATGTAAACTGAAACTTCAAGAATAAATAAAAATTATTCTCATGGAAGGGATTGGGAGAAAGTTTACGTCAATAAAATTCAACTGGCAATGAAGTTAGGGAAGAAAATGGATCAAAATGTCCACAGAGATTTTCAAGTGTCATTTTAAGGATCTATAAAACTTTTTCTGAAGGGAAATAGGAAGCAAAGAAAAGTTGCAGCCAGAGAGTAACATGATCTCATTTTTTTACGGATAACATCTGGTTTCTGTGTGTGGGACAAGGGAAAAAAAGTATATTGAGAGCTAGAAGACACAGCTGGAATAGATATAAATTTTAGTTACTGGAACCTGTAATTTTTAAAATAATGTATGGGAGTATATGAGATTGCCTTAAGGGAATATATTATAAAATGAGAGACAAAACAAATAAAAGACTCACGAGGTACCCCAACATGTAAAATGTGAGTAGAGAAGTAGGATCCGGTAAAGACCTACCCAGAAGCAGGGGTTACCAAATTATTAGAAGCATCCTAAGAATCGGGTTCCATTTATGGTGGAGGCTGTGATAATAACTCTCTTTGGAAATTACCTCAGCTGGAAACATCTGCCTTATATCAGGTTGCACCTTCTTTACAGGTGGGCCTGCAACCCATGACTGGTCAACATGGGGTAATAATGTCCAATTCCTAGACCCAACCTGTATTGGACCTGTATGCGCCCTGAAGTGTTACCCTAGCTCCAGGTATCTCTATGGGCTGAAACTGGATACAGTCTGAGTTTTTCCTTTGTCTATCATATATCTCTCCCTCCTATCCTGGGTATTGTTGAAAGGGAATTTTGTGGAAGACGCCTCTCCTGCTAATATCCATCTGAAGCCTCCCAAGGAAGCCTAAAACCCATCCTGAAATCTCCCAGGAAACCCAGTCTATAGCACATGGAACAGGATACATATTTTAAGAAAGAAGATAGGCTGGGTTGTGTCTTGTAATCCTACACAGTCAAGAAATGATGTTGGGACAGAAAAAATGGTGACTAGCTCTTTGGTCCAGTAATGAATGCAGCTGTTTAGGTTGAGTCATGAAAGCAGGAATGAGGTTGGACTGCATAGAGGAATAAATAAGAAATAAAGATTTAGGATTAAAAATAACAGTCTTACTGAAAAGTTTAGCAGGGGAACACAGGTTCAGGAAAATGTGAGGTATAGGGATAATTTAAGATGTAAGAAACTGGTTAAATGGTTCTGCAATGTTCTTGAGCAGATGGAGGAAGTGAACATAGTACAGATTGGTTTTAATTTGGTTTAGGAAAGAATGTAACACAGTTTTCTGTCCATGGACTTTATTTGTCTCAAGGAAGAAGAAAGATTAAGGGAAGTAGAAAGCAATTGAGAGGATTGTGTATGTGGGGAAAGATTGAAATAGTCATTTTGAAGAGCAATAGTTGAGTTGAAAGAGAAAAACTGATTTTTTTTTTAAAGGTAGCATTGAGAGTCCAGTTGAAAACGAAGATAAGGAATATACACTGGTACAAATTTAAGCAATCAAATAATCTTCTACTTGCTTTCTTGTCAAATATAAATGCTACACACGTGGGGTTGCTTGGTTAATGGTGCTTGTGATGAAAACATCTGGTTTTTTTTTTCTATTCCCCGAAGAAAAAGCTATTCAAAGAAAATTTTAATTATCTTTCATTAAAAAAGAGAATACTAATAAGCTTACATAAACATTTTTTCTGTTAGAGAATCCTGCCTAACGTGTCTCATCCTTACTGCCCCTGTCTATAGGGCAAAAGGAAGGAATGTATTTGACTAATGAATAAAAAGGAGTTCTTTTTAGTTATAGTAGTATGTTTAAATTCAGTTTAAATTTACCCTGCTAATCCTTAGTAGTTAGAATATGACTCATGAAGAGAAGAACAATGTTTATAATACAAAAAAATTTCTTTCCATAAAGAATGTGGGTAAGTGTATGGCTCAGATTAATCAATATCACCTGCAAAGCTGATAAAAATCTGCCTCAGAAAATAAACAACACATCACCTTGAAGTGTATGGAAGGTGATCTATTGGTCCTTAGTTAAATAGTCTTATTTTTAATTAAAATGAATTTAGTTTTCTTATTATTTTAGTTGTCATTTTTTGTGGGAAAACTTCTGAAGCTTATTTTTAATACATATTTAATTTGATGCATTTAGAGACTTAGAAAATAAATTTTAGCAGTTATTTAATGGTTTTGAATAATCTGCTAGCAAATACAAAACACCTTCAAATATTTTAAAATTTATTAAAGTTATAGAACTTATTTTTAAAATGCTTTATTTTTCTGACAGTAAAATTCATTGAGTATCTAAGTAACTTCTATAAATCTAACAAATATAGTGAAAAAGTTTCTTCTAGATATTCCAAAATGACATTAAACAATAATATATCAAACTAAAATGATATGTCTAAATCAAGCAATTCATTGCATATTTTAAATTTGAAATTATGAAGCTTCCATTCTAATTTAGTAGCATTTCTAAATGTAATATATTCTAGTTCATTTTTTAATTCTTAAATTTTTTTTATATCAACAAACAAAACTTTCCTGATTATTTTATTCTTAAAAGAACAATAAATAGGTGGTTGGTGAAGGGGACAGAAGGGAGGAAAAAGGGGATAGATATAATACAACAACAATAAAATTAAATTTAAAAAAAGAATAATAAATATAATGAACCCAAAATTTTGCAAATATTTCAATACTATTTATGATAATAAATTTAAAATTAAATATCTATATCAAGTACTCAATCACACATTTAAGAATTTAACATTAAACTATTATTCTCATGTCTAGGATCTCTAATTATAGCAAATATATAAATTTCTAAATACAAATTGATTCCTTCCCAATGCAAAACTATCTTTTATTATTTTAACTCTTTTAAATATTTCTATATATAATTATAAGTACTCTTGAATAGGAGGAAACATACCACTAAGAGTGTAATCACCATCTGGTAACTGAAGCTACTCAACAGACCCTCAGCTTATTCTCAATCTTTCTGCTGAGGAAGATAATGTCATGCTACATGACTGTGATTCCTTATGACTAGTGACTTTAACCAAGACATTGACTTCTTTTATTTTTGAGCTAATAATGGGGAAATCTACTTACAGTTGGTGTCAGCAACTCCAAGTCTCAAGAAGGAAGTTCCATAGCTCACAGACCCTGGACTCAATGGACACAGGTGTCCTGATTCACTATCTAATCATAGAACTCTGCCCTCCCTTACATAGTTCACTTGCTTCCATATTGAATTTATTATTTCAGCTCTCAGCATATGTATATATATTTTCCAAATAGGTTTTAAAACTTGTTGGAATCTCAAGAAATGTCTCTTCCATCTAACTTGAAAAAAAAATCTTGAACTAGATGGAATTATGTATTCTTTCATATCATGAAACACAATATATACATTGAAATTTATATATATATATATATAAAAATGAGATATATATATATCTCATATACCTTTTTTCTGACTTGGCCTTAATATATAGTATATGGTCATTCAGTGTACATTTATTTAATTGTTGCTTCTGACATATGAGTGTATATCAACCTTAAAAGATGTCTAAGTAATGTTTTTGTGTTTCTTAACCATCTGAAACCTCAAAGTTGTCAGCATTGGAGGTGGTGTGTGTTTGTGTGTATGTATAAGGGAGGAAGGGACAGAGGAGGGAGGGGGGCAGAGAGAGAGAGAGAGAGAGAGAAAACAAACCTGAATTTTTCTGAACTTTAGTACCCTAAGGAAATCAAAAAACCTTTGGTGAGAAACAATGAAAAAATGTCTTCCAAAGTTAATTAACCTTTAGGAAATGCATGCCTGACAACACACACACAGTAAAAAAAAAAACCAAGCATCACGATATAATCAAGTGCTAGAAATAAATTACAGATATTAAAGATGAGTTACTTTCATACAAACTTTAAATATAGTCATTTTGTGTTTTTTGAGAAAGTTGGGTAAAGGCTCCTAAAAGGATCAGGTTGTACAAAGAATAAAATACCTGATTAGTACAGTAACATGAGTTTAAAATATAAAATGAGCAAATGACTTGATATTTTATAATGTATAACATGCAGGAGTATATAGGAAATTTGATAAAAGTTGTCTTTTTAAATATAGTTCCAGATGTTTCCAGGTATTCAGAGGTTCATAAGGATATCAGCAGGAAAATGCTTTTAAAGAAACAAAATGATCAAAAGGCTTGATTTTTAATGAATGATATGTAGGCATATATAAAAACTTTGCTAAACGTTCTTTTATTTAAAAAATAGTACCAAATATATTTCCAGGTGTGAAGAGATGTATATGAATATCAGCAATTAAAAAAGTGGCTGAGCAGAAAAGCAATGCTGCTGTGGAAAAATCATTTGTTTAAAGACTGTGCACCATTGAGGGAGTAGTTTAATGCTGCATTGTTCACACCCAGTTTTTCACACCTGCTTGTGTTTTTATTTGACTTTCTCAAAATTTAGTTGTAATTCTCTTTTTACCCTTCATGTATAGTTCCTGAATCTCAGGAATGAGAAAGGATGGGGCATTCCAATACGTAAAATAATGTCTTTGACTTATAAGAAGTTATTTAAATTTGACACATGAAAGTATTTAAAGCACATTGCTAATTCTAGTCTGGTGTGTCCGTCCTAACAGACTACAGCATAGACTTTGTCTTCTGATAGACAGTCCTGACATGTAAGGACTTTATGCTTTTAGGTGTATTTTTCTCATTTCTCCTTTGTTCCCTGAAATATTCTTTCCCTTTCTACTCGGTAGTGTGTCATCTTGGACTCTGGAGCTTCTGTTGATGTTCTTCTAGCATTCCTAGTTTTTTTCTCCAGTTCTGCATGGTGTAAGGTCTGCTGTAAGTGAGGAAGGGGTTCCAGGCCTAATGCTGCCAAATCATGGGGGCCAAAGCCATCCTTTAAGTCATAGAATTTCCCTTAGTCCTTATGAGGCTCGATCCTCTACTCTCCAAAGGCCATAGCCATGGAAGAGTGAACACCCCTGCAGCCTGCCTGGACTGGTCAGTCTTTGAGGATAGAAGCCCTAAGGTGGAGATCTGATCCCCTAGCTGGCTCTTCAATGGTAGAAAACTCAGTCCCTATTTCAATCAACTTGGACTTCTATTCAAGCCTTAAAGAAACAATCATTTACTTAATCAATATTTTATACTGTGACACTATTAGCATGGTGTAAATATTGAATATTGGTGGGCAAGCAGTGTCCCCCCTTTTGGAGTCCACATTATGGAGGACACTGCCTCTAGATCAATTGGCTCTGCTGTGGCTCCCCCCATCTTATCTTTTCCAGCTCCCACCCTATTGCTTCTTAGTGCTGCAGTATGTTGCCAAGTGCTGATGTTTTGCATCCTATTTCTCATACATACTTTAAATACTCCCTATTGGTGACCCATGTAAATAAACATTTTATCTGTAGCAGTAAGTGCCTGTAAAGTTGGGAGGAAAAGAAGGGAACAGTCTGTTCTTCTCATCGTGGGTGGGAATAGATAGCAGCAGTAAACTCCTCTCTCTGTAATCTCTTTCTGCATTTCTGCCTTAACAAGGGTAAATGCAGAGCAAGGCAGCAAAGACTCGGGGTCAGAGAGCAAGGACCAAAAGCTATGGCAAAGGTACAATGAAGTGAACAAGCGTGATTTCTCCCTACGATGATCTACTTCTTTCCCAAGCCTCTGTTCCCACCTGCTTCAAAGAAGGGCAGCCTTTTAAATAGCAGAGAAGCGGTGTTTAATCCACTGTATCAAATCTGTCTTTAATTGCTATAATCTCTAGACCAGTTTTCAGATCTGCTGATCTTATTATTACTGTAAAGATTTACATAGAAGTATGGGAACTGGTTGAACTTGTGGGTTAGGGAAAATAAACCACAATTATTGGGATCATTCATTCATTTAATAAGTAGCTTTGAGTTTTTTCTGTGGCTAACAATACTGGGCTCTGGGAATTAACAAGTGACCCTGACAGTTAAGGTGTTAGCTTCATGGAGCTAAAAGCATACAGGGAGAAATAGACAAACAAATAAAAAAAGTGCATAAATAAAATACTTATATATTAGATAAATGCCATGACTGAAAAACATAAGAAAAGCTATTAAAAGTTGCAAAAAGGAAAAAGGCCCATAGCCATGAACTACAGTGTGGTGACTGCAGGGGAGGGAGGAGTTAAGGGGAATAAGTGATAATTGAAAAAATACAATAAATTTTTAAAAATGTTGCATGCTGTGTGAAAGACTTGACTTCGAAAAGGTGGCTAGCTAAGCTGTCTCTACAGGAATTGCATTTACGTTGGGGTCAGGGGAGTCTCCTAGGCAAAGGTAAACATAATGTGTGAGAAACCTTCCAGTAGATAATTCCCAAGCTGTTTGAAAACTCAATAGGGATAGGTTGAAGGTGTACTACCTGTGCGAGCAAAAGTCAAACAAGCTATCAGTTTCCTTACAAACTAAACATAGGGTCTGTAAATATTTAGAAAGTGGCTCTCTGTCATCTTTGAAAGAACATTAATTTTGTTTCCATCAAAATCTTGTTTTCATGAACTCGTTTTTTTTTACAGTTTATTTTCGTATAAGAAAGCTACCTGCTGCCCCCGTGTGGCCCATTACTGAATTACGTGTCATGTTTTTAATGGTGTGAAGTCTTTTAAGCATCCTTTCAGTAAAATGCTTGTACATCTTTTTCAGTTAATCTGACTCACCCCTAGCTGTTTTAGTCAGAGTTTAGTATATAAAAGCCCTCTTTTATTTCTTTAGTCATTGAGTATATGTTTTACCACTTTCCCACATGCCACCGTGGATTAAACATAGAAAAGGAGCGGGAAAGGTAATGGCTTCAGGAGCCAACCCAAGTAAGAAAAAGTAAAGTGAGACCAGATCTGATACAATAAATACAGTGAAGTAAGGACAACGGGAAATTCTAAGACAGAGACTATGGAGAATGACATTCAATTCTATGTATATATTATCTGTTTATAATATATGCATAATATATATTCTTGTGCCAAAAGAAATAGGCTTACAGGCCTCTTATGTTTTTGAGCCTCTATTTCTAAACTTCCGCTTTAAGCCAGGGTACCTGATTAATTTCTCTGTCGAACAACCAATGCTTTATATCCTTCAATTGACTATTTTATAACTGATTATTTCATACATCTGTGTCCAAGTTCACCGTTGTGCCACAGGTTTGTTTGGCAAAGTATTTCAGAAAGTTTTGTTGCTCCAAATTACATGCTCCATAGATAGCAATTCCTTTATTCTTTCATTTCTGACCCGCCCCCCCC